>BQNB010039467.1:0-13388 GCA_026074375.1 Tanacetum coccineum | reverse complement strand
CTTGGAGCCTCCCTCATTGGAGGATGCTCCGTCTTCAGAGTATTCTTTATCTAATCTTCCACTATCCTCGAAGCTCCTACTGTTTTTGGACCCCTCACTCGTATTTGAGCTCCCACCTAGGCTTTGAGTGATTTCTGAACTCAACCCATGCTCTGCAACTATGCTATCATTCTCTGCAAGGTTCTTTAGAATGTCTACTAACACCACTTGACTCTTCTGTATTGGCTTTGTTAAGCTACTTGAAACTGTCACCGACCTGGCTCCATAAATCGAGTCCATAAATGTGATATCTCTGCTTTGGATAACCTGGTGACTCTTCGTATCCTGAAAGCTGTATCGCATTTCATCTGAGCCACTGCCTACGAATGTACATTTCATGGCTTGTCTGCAAACATCTTTCACCTTAACAAATGAGTCACAACCAAATACCTTTAAGTGTGCGAGGCTAGTATCCTTCCTTCGCCATTCCTCCTCTGGAATACGCAACCCTATCGAAACGTAGGGTATGTGGTAGATTAAGTAGGTCGTACTAACTGAATCTGCCCATAACATATTCGAAGCCTCTGCACGAAGCCCCGTGCTCTCTGCTCTGAATGTTCGACTTAATCTTTCAGCAACACCAAACTGTAGAGGTGTTTTCAAGACCATTTTCAGCATCACAATCTTGTTCTCGACACAAAACTTAATCGATCAGCTACTATACTCTCCACTATTATCAAACTTCAAACATTTCACCTGAAGGTTTGTATTATACCTACCGCAACTCATGCTGCAGTCTTCGATAACAGTATCATAGTAGCGGGATCCTCAGATTGATGCAATAAATGTAGGGCCATAGCCTTTTGTATGAGCTTGCTCTAACCTTTGTAGTTTCCTTATCTTCTCTGACATTATGAAAGAAAGCTTCTTCTGCTTCCCCAAACCACTTGGCTAACAGAAGTAGATATCTACCTTTTGTACATTTGGAACGTTGCCTTTAGAAGCTAACATGTTCATACCAATCCTGCTCATATCACCAAGTCTATGGTGCTACAGAGCTGCACTGCCACTACCATCTATAATTGCGCCAATCCCCTCGAGGTGTACCTCAACCATATACAGGCTTCCACATTTGTTTCCACGAGCTACCACCAAACTACCTTTAGTAACCTTCCATTGCTGATCTCCGAAGCCTACATGGTAACCTTCCTCATCAAGCTGCCCAATGGAGATTAACCTTATCTTTAGGCTTGGAATGTACCTAACATCTTTCAGAGTCCAACTTGTACCAAAAGAAGTTTTGAGGACAACATCCCCAACGCCTGCAATGTCTAGAGTCTTGTCATCTGCTAAACAAACCTTACCGGAGTGTAGCTTGAACCTTTCTAACTCTTCTTTGCAATAGGTAGCATGAAACGATGCACCAGAATCTATAATATGATCATCAACCGTATTCTCAACGCAACATACCAATTTTATCAGAATCTCTAGCTGCCTAGTTAACCTCCTTATCCATGGAGGCTACAAACTTTGAACACTAATTCTGAAAGTGGCCGTTCTGGGTGCAATTCCAACACGTGATATTCTGCCTGTACTTTATCTCTATAATCTTACATGATTTTGACTTGTTTCTGTTCTACTTCCTGCCCTTAGTCGTACCCTCTACCCTGTATTTTTCCTCTGCACTTAACAAATAATTCGTATATTCTTTGTATGTCTTCTGACGGATATCTTCAACAAAGAATTAAATCTCGAATGCCTTTGAACGTTAGCTTAGTAGTTCTACACGAACCACTAACTGCTGTAATAGTGCCTGACCAACTCTAGGGCTACGAAGATAATAATAACAAAGCTTTCATACCTGTAGGTTTGGCTTTTGCCAAAGGCTCCTAAAGCTTATTCTGATATAGAGATTCTTCGATCTACATCTTACAGAAACCGAAATCATAACCATCATATTGTCAATCTTTAGCTTATCGTCTTCTGCCATTTTTTTATTGTAATCTGGCTCTTGATACCACTTTGTTAGGGTACCAATAAAACGCGGAATAATTTTTTGAAATAAAAGAATCATGAAGTCCTTTATCAGCAACAAAAACAAGAAGAAAAGAATTATGACACCTGCACACACCTCTGTATGATATATAGCTTCTACACACACCGCTCGAACAAACAAAGAATACAAACAAGGCTTACGGAAAGTAAATGCGGAATATAATCGACACAAGATATAACGTGGTATCCACGACTAGGATAGTCGTGGCAGTCCACGGGATCAAACCAGAGAGATATTATTAAGCTCTGAGCTAAACTGCTCAGGCTCGTGTCAAACTGCACGATCGTGCTAAACTGCACGATCCGTGCTAAACTGCACAACCCGTGCTAAACTGTACAACCCGTGCTAAACTGCACGGGGTACAAAACACACACACCCAGATCCTAGTTTACAATTACAATGAGAGGGGTATTTATAAGTGTGAAACCCATCTTTAGTTTACTTATTCTACCGATGTGGGATTGGGTTTGCACCCAACAATCCTCCCCTCAAACCCAGTACTACAATAGGCCTCTCTTCCAACGATACATGACGCAACATGTTCTAGAGTCGCTGGACCACCTGTCCCACTCTATCTGAACGGCGTGATCTGCTCTACCTGAGCTATCATTGAATCTGGATTAACTTGGGGTTGCGCCACCTGCGCCACACACATAGGGGCCTATATCAGTCTTCACAACTCAACAGTGATATTATCATTTTCTGTGCAGGTTACACTCAGCTGGGCATTATGTCTGAAAAAGTAGGATTAAGCCATTTAGATCCAAGCAAAGGCTATCATTTCCCTGATGGGTATTAAATATGCTACAGCTAGTTTACTTCTTGTTTCTCTTAAATGCCTTATTTTATACAGTTTTCGTGAATGATCTTCATGGTATTTGACTCTTTGGTCACGGTTAGTGTTTTTTTGTTGGTTGCTGATGTGGTGTTTACTGCCACTTATGTGAACTAAACCTAATTTCTCAAACATGTTAATGTTATCAGTCTTTTTTAGTAAGTGAATTAGAGGTGGATAATTCGGGGGATACGATTTGCCAATGAGCTGGCAAAGCTTGATGTTCCTGTGAAGCTGTTAATCGATTCAGCTGTAGCATACAGTATGGATGAAGTTGACATGGTATTTGTGCAGTTTACTCGTTTGTATCCATTAGATCAGAAGGACATGGTAGCCGCCCTACGCCCCGTTGATTTTGGTGTACCCATTCCATCCAAAGTCGAGGTTGAGAGATTACACCCCCACCTTAATATCTGACTCTAGTTTTCATAGATTTGTGTGTTTTAACACCATCTCTTGCTAGTGGCGAGTTTGACTTTTTTTGTTGACAAGGAGGATCGTGTTCTCTTATATAACATCAAATCAAGTATACTATTATGTGTTGGAAAACATAATCCATTAATCTTTGTATAGTATAGTATAGTATTTAGGTTAGATAAAATCTGCAGGCAACATGTATAATAATAAAGTCCTGTACGATTTATTGTATGGGTCAAAAGCCCACAAAACTGACCCAAACCCATTTGTAGGTTACATACGGTTATTTTAGTGAACAGATGTGTCGTTTGGCTTGTGTAAACCATCACAACCATTCACAAACACACCGATTCACATAGTATATATAGGGTAGGATCTCTGTAAATCAAACCAACCCATTCGATTTATATATCAGATTATATAAGGGTTCACCCCAATCTCTCTTGTTTTGCTTTTTATTGATTCTTGTATGATGATACACATGATGTTTGTTTGATCATATCGAATCCTGGAGATGCAAGTTCCTGCATAACGACCTGTGCAACATTATGAAAACAAAGAATTTGAGAACGATTCACCATGTGGAAAACGTATTGCACAAAGATTCTTGACTACTTTTTCTATCTCGTAATGCATGAAAGTAACATCATTACATGAGATATGGAATCCAATTCCATGACTTGGAAGCCATATAAACTATAATTCAACTGGAATATGAGATAACTATCTAACGATTCTCTAGTACATTAAGGTTTTGGTTTGTCGGAGAGAATCTTGTTAGCACCATTAGTATCAGCAACGTCAACGTCGTCGAAGTGGGTCTCCGGCATGTAATAGCCAGCCTTTGGATGTCTCATCCAGAACACCTCCTTCTTCTCGGTTGGTTTCTCATCTCGTATCCCCTCGATTACCTTGTTCTTCATGCTTGACCCTAACTTCACAATGTTCTCTGAAGCAACCGTGTATGCTCGTTTACTGTAACAAACATCAACAAAACACCAATTAAATCATCACCATGCATAGTACGAAGCATTGTGTTAAATGCATGCATGCATGAAAACCTTTAGTATATTACAGTATGCATAAATCATTCACCATGTGGCTTTATACGTGCATGAATTAATATAAATACGTGCATGAAGAATGCAATTTATAGATTCAGAATCTAGTCCTAATTTTGATACAACACAAATTCTAGTTTCTTTAGAAGAAAAGGAATACGATTGTATCGTTTTATCAACAAATAAACTGTCAAAATTTCAATCGAATCATATGCACACCAATGTGGCCCAACATGTCTTTTTATAATTGTGGACTAACAAGTTGGAAGGAGGCCCGCGCGTTGCGGCGGGGCTAATTTAACACGCTACCAAAGTGGTTCGCAAGGAGCTGCACCCACATTCATAGAGCATCACATTCTTAGTAGTTAGACATCAAACTGATACGAAACAACATTAATAAACTAATGCTAAATTGGTACACTAAAAGTATGAATGTCTGAAATTGTTATAGCTCTTTGTCCATCATTTTCGAACATTTTATTGATCTAGTAAGAAAGCATCATGTCAGACTTTTGAAAACGCATAGCACATATTTGTGATTAAGATATGCCAAGATGAAAGTTCAAACGTCCTTGTTCCGGATCACTACGAACAACCTATGATCACAAACCATTAAAATTCCTGTGAACATGCCGTGTGAACTTTTATAAATATGCGATTCGTGAATAAAAAAAGCGGCGCATACGATCGTTCGATTCTTTGTGCATTAGACACCACATCTGCAAGTATTTCCGCATCGTCGGCTGTCAAGTAAAATAAACCTGTTTGGTGAAAGGGAATGGGTGAACAGGTTGTGGTTGCTATATATATGAATGGAAATTAAGCTATTCTATCACAAATATGTGCTATGCATTTCAAATATGTCACAAATATGGGTGTAGACATATATGATTTGGACGGTAAATAGTGCCAACATTTCAAATATGTGCTATGCATTTCAAATATGTAACAAACTATGCTTAGTAAATAGTGCCAACATCTCAAATATGGAAATTAAGCACATATTTGTGATTGCTACAAAAAAATATTTAAGGTGTTTTGGACAGTAAATAGTGCCAACATGATTACATCAAAAGTTATATTATTGTCTACACCTATGACTCGTTTGATCCGTTTTATTTGTACTTTTTATTTATGTAACCCGTATGACCCATTTATAAGTAGATATGTCAGCCAAGATGATCACCAACATAAGATATTTAAAAAAAAGCACAAAAGAATAGAAATATACTGCCAATTTTAATCGATTTACTTGCAAAATCACTACTTTTTGGATGTGCGCCAAACGAATCAAGTGGTTTAAAAAATCAGTTTTGATCAGACATAAAGAACTGTTAGAATAATGTTGTTTCACAATCATAACTAATGGACTAATTGTTTATAGAAAGATTAGGAAAACAGACAAAAGTGTTTGCAACCACATAAAACAGACCTCGATATGAAGAAAAGGATATCAAACATAGAAAAGGCAGACAAAGATACTTACAGGTGTTGGTCTGCGTTCCAGAACAGGTTTGCCATCATGGTCAGCGGATTCATTATTTAGTATAATCATAGCGGATGAGGGTGTGGGTTGTTGTGAACATACCGAACAAAATCATCAACACCGGCATCAGCAACACATAAGCAACTTGCGGCAGCAAACCCTGCATCAGCAACCTGCATTAGAAGAACGGTAAAAGGCAAAAAAAAATTAGTAACCATGTTACGAATAGTACCATGTGAGATAGAAACAAAGACAATCGTTCTTTGAGGTATCCAGTCAAAAAGTTGAGTAACTTGTCCTACGATCGACATAAAAGATCACTAATGCTAATTAATGGTGCCTTTTAATGAAATTAATAATTGTCCTTCACTCATCTCTCCCGTAGTTGGTAGATTTATGTTTTTACTAACTTAATATTAAATGAATATCAATTAAACTTGTAGATGGTTATATATAAGATTACACTATCTTGTAATTGACTTTTTAACCCACTGTCAACAAAAATAGAACCTGAACCGGCCATTTCAGTATAGATGGTTTGAAATGGCACCTTGAAATTTATTAAAACTATACATACCAGTGGAAGCTGTGATATAGTGCATTCTATTGTGTTGCCGCTTGTGCACGGCACATATTTAGAGGTGAAAATTTTCTTATATGGCGTGAAAAATTATAAATGTCTCGATATGAAATTACTCTATTGCTGAACGTTTATAACTCGTGATATGATTCTGCATGTGTAGCGCACCTGAGAGAATCGAATCGCATAACTCTTTGAATACCATATATATGAATCTTGGAAGACAAACTCAAAGTTATGTTTAATGTGTTTTTTGCATTTAATTTTAAGTAGCATAATGTACCTGCGATCATAGCAGAATGTGACATGAATGTGTCCGCTTTCCAAAAATGAGCGTTGTTCGGTTGTTCAAAGTTCGCTTCCAATTTCGTGTTTCTGTATATAGAAGTACCATTAGTCTTTCCAGCATTTGAACCTCAAACAAAGTTGAGTACATTCATAAACAGCGCTTGAGGCCTAATCCTTGCCATTAAAAGCAACCTGAAAACAGAAAATCAACATTAACAAATGCTTGTTTTACAAAGTATTAGATGATCAAAATGAGAACATGTGCTCCCCTATAATCAAGCAGAAAGTCGTAAAACCCATGTACACTATTGTTGCCGCTAAACACTGGTAAAGATTCATGGGTATTTTCCACATCTGATAGCAAAGTCCACTCGTGGTATTTCATTTTGGTAAAAACCCTCTATAATTTTCCTTAATGACAACTTTCTGCACAACATAGCAACAAAGATTTACAAACTGATCGTTGTTCAATCTTAAAAATTTTAAAAATGAGCATGGTGCCAAAAAAGTGAGTTATTAAAAGCAGAGCTAATGCTTAACTTTCTGACTGCAAGAGACCGAGTTGTCTTATTTCTAGCCTCATCCCTTTCCTATCTCTATCTACTCTCCCCTGCACGGCAACAGTAAGGTAAGTGCATAACACTAAACCTAAATAAAATGCACAATAATGCATACATGAAAAGTGACTTACCGTTCGTCGCAACACGATGTAGACCACGAACACTAATCTTTCCTTTTAAACTACTAACTCCACCTATTCCACAAAACAACAAACACTACGTATATCACTAACCATATAAGGCAACAAACAAATAAAAGTATAAAACACATTCCAATTCTTTTTCAAACTGTGATTTACCACTACTTCTTTAAAACACGTCACCATATCTTGGCACTGGAAGAATCCCAATGTCGTACAATCAAGATTGACACGAATCACAAGCCCAAAAAGAAAGCCCTAAAAGGCAAATCCTTTTAGTATAAATAGACCTAGTTTAGTCAAAATTAGGTTAGCTACTTCATTTTTCATTTTTCCATCTTAAGGGTTTTGTAGCAACTCTTTGTTTCATTCAATCAAAAGTTCTTAAAAGTTTAATCTTTTGTGCCATTGATCTTGTGCTTCATACATGGAATGATCTAGGGATCCTACATGACATCTATTTTTGGAGTGTGAAGTTGTGAAAATTATATGAAGATCAATGGCCAAATGGTTAAATTGAGGTACATTATTGCGCCCAATAATATTTACAAGACCTTCTTGGCCAAACAGATCACCTTCATGAAAAGTCAGGGCTGCAATCAAGCCGAGCCGAGCTCGAGCTTGACAGGGCTTGAGCTCGGCTCGATAATCACAAGTTGGGCTTGAGCTCGGCTCGATAGCTCGACAAGCCTTAATCATCAAGGCTTGAGCTCGGCTCGAATATATTTAAATAATGCTCGAGCTCGGCTCGAAAAGCTCGAATTATTCATAAATGTTGTATTCGATAACAAAACTTATCAATAAGTCCAAGAAATACGTGATGGACTCAAGATTAAAAAAAATAAACAAAAAAAATTGAGCATTAGGGTTTAAATATCCTTCTAAGATAAATATTTAACTATTATACCAATATTCACATTAGCTTTTACATTGTTTATATAAATATGTATAAAAAATATGTATGTATATGAAAGCTCGAAAAGCTTGATAAAAGCTCGGCTCGATCGAGTCAAGCTCAAGCTCGAGTTGCTTGATAAAAGCTTGCCTTGATTGCAGCCCTATGAAAAGTAGGTCATGACTTCGAAACAACCTTATTACTTTGATCGTGTCATGGACATACGAACCCTAATGATTTATCAAGCTTAAAGCAAAGAAGTTAAAAGGATACTCAAACCATCTTTAAAAGTTTCAAATTACATATATTTCATTCAATTTAACAACCGAAGCTTTGTAAAAAAATACCACACGAATTTGATCGTCGTCTATATATATTTCTGGCTGATATATATCTTGGTTTTCAGGTTTTTAGTTTTTCGTCAATGAATTGATCAATGGGTCAATATTTGTATTTAAACATATTGCAACCGAAAATTACATGTACTTTTGGACATGCAACGATATTTTAATAGGTTGTTTTTAATCGATATGTTATGCTGTTTAAATTATCATTTCAACAACGTTAGTCATCTTTTTTGGATATGCAATGACAGTATCATGTTTACCTAATCAAATAACTAACTACATACGTCCATGATATCTACAATGAATTCATGTCAACAAATATGTAATAAGCGTCTAACAAATCTTTTACTTAGTAAAGGAAAACGTTAAGTGGGATATTCGTATTTAAGCCCCGTATATAAAGATATTATGAGTTAGACCACTTATGCATTAAAAATAAGGAAAGGTTAACAATTAAAACGTGTGATGTAGTGATAATAATCTTTAACCATTACACATTTAACCATTACATGGTTTAATCGAATTTAATTTTTCACACCCAACAAATTCTTCTCACTTGTAAACTTTTCATCTACTCATGTGGTATTCTTCAATTAAAAACTTGTTTTAAAGTTATTAGTTTCCGCTACAAAGATATTGTTGAAAAACGAACGTGAATGGAAATATGAAGGAAAACGAGCCCTATGTCGAAATAGAAAATATGAAGATAAGTTGACATGGAAACTTTAAAAATTGGCGAAGAGAACTTTCACAATTATAGCGTTGTCATATTCAAGTATTTCATATCTAGAAAGTACATTGAATTTCAATAATTATGAAAGTAATTTTCAGGTTTACTATTTAACATTACAAATTTTAGAATGCTTGATAATAACAAGATAACAAAGTTAGTTTTATAGCATATCATAACAACTGTTATGGTTATTATCGATCTAGAATTATTTTTAATGCTTTAGGTTTCAAGCGAAAAGTTATCAGCATGTGAAAAATGTTATACCGATTGATATGCTTGATCAAATTATAAATATAAACCCTTTCAGTAATCTTATATAGCGTATATAATAATGTTAATCAATTTGGTAACATATTGTTCAACGGGAAGAAGTATTTCAAATAGGTTAATTCAAAAGTTATCAATCGATCGGAAGTGTCACCAAAAGGATAAGTTTATTGCCTCATTTATCAATTAAAAATGAAATATTATACAATATTGATTTCGACGAACTAATCAAAAATTTCACACGAAACTTGGAAAAGTGAATTCATATAAACGACTTTGCGTCAAATAATTTTACTAAAAAGACCGTCGTAAGACTTCGTATTGGGGCTACGAGATGATTGAGCCGCCCCCCCCTCACAGAATGCGGTAAGAAAATTGAAATCGTTGGAGAAGTCCAAATTAGTCCAACAAATTTATGTGCATGCTAACCTCTTAATAAAAGATCATTAACGCATAAACATGGTATGTCTATAACCATCACCACCATTCTGTTATCAATCATTCTTTATTTCAGGTTACTATATATTGAAATCTTGAAAACTAAAAATTCACCTTTCATTTACATATGACTCGTCTAAAAAGTAAATTTGGTTGGCTTTTGTATTTACAACTTATTAAGTGAAGTAATAATATTCAAGCAAACCATCTGTTATTATCATTCTTATAAACCCTCGCAATGGAGCCTCCATCGTATCAAACAATCACGACTCAAAACTCTTCCTCACTATCTCTTAATTAAGTGTTTTAAACCAACCATAGTAGCTTTTAATGAAAAATGAGTCATGACTTTCAAGTGTTTTAGATGTTAATTTTCAGGGTGTCGACACCTACATAGTATGACGTGCAACATAAATTCGAAATCTGGCGAGAACTGGAGCCAAAAAATCTTATTTGGGCGCGAAAATGTGGCATAGTAGTCCGGGTACTGTGGCTTCTAAGCAGATCGTGACGTCGTCATCCTTAAGAAGAAGTTGTATCTTTTAACATACCGTTTTATCATTTAAACTACAATCATTTAATCTAAATTCTTACTGTGTATTGGACAATGTACATTCTTTGTAATTCGGATGGCGAAAAACAGCGGAGTACTATGCCTGAAGTAATCAAAAACTAGAAAATAATTATCATGTATCTGTTAAATATAATTTTCAAAAGCGAATGTACGTTCAAAAGATTTACAAATAAAAATCCACAAAGTGGACTTGGAAGTGTGTTAGGTCCAATCACATTGCATATTATTTTCTTTCTTCTTGCTTTTACCCCTCAATTTGTTTTGCCAAATATGATGTGGTATTGTGGATATCAATTTTTGCTAAAGTTTTTGGTGGAAGTAGCATAACTTTTAAACAGATATTTGGGTATTTGCTTATATCAATTTAATGGTTTTAACTAAAGGGTCATTCCTATGTAAAACCACCATAATTCTATATTTAACCAAATAACAACCATGTATATCTTTCTTCTCTTCTCTACAAACAAAACCGATGTCTTTCATTCTTTTTTTTCTTTCTTCCAGTAATCTGAATTTAAATGGAGATGGTGATTGTCCTTGTGTTCAAATTAATTATCAATGAAGATTACGATAGATGGATTCATATATCAACTATATTTCGAAATATACCTATGTGATATGTCAATGTATTAATTTTTGTGTTTGGGTTAAGCTTATAATTTGATTGTATTTTGTTTTCAAATAGTATCGAAGAAATCTTTGCAGGCTTTAATATTTTTCCTTATGAAATCAGTTTTGGATTCTTGTAAACAACTAGTGTGTTTAACATATGAACACTAATCAACTTTAGAGTTTTATGAAGAATTGAAGTTGTGTTGTCGTATGAATCGAAGGTTTGCAGGAGTGAATGTTGTGATTTTAGTAAACCGCGGGGTATAATGAAGAAGACGACCATGACAATACTATGCAAGTATGCAAAAATTTCAGGAATAATATTGCACTCAAGTATTATGAAGAAGCCGATGATAAAAAATACGCATGAATTGTCAAAACTAATTGTTCTTTTTGCCGACGTAAGCAATGATAAAAAAACGAATGACATGGCATATATTTGTATCCGTCCGATCAATTTCAAAGTAAATCATAACCACTTAAAATAAAAGTTAAAGCTCATCACATTGGTCAACCATATTTTCACAATTACACATGTTTGCTTTCTAACACGTTTTCTATTGTGACTTAGGATGAGTTACTTTCAAAAGTTAAAAAGACATTTAAATTTTATTTACCAAATAAGTTTCAATTTAAAGTTTTCTGATAAAAATTTTTTTGAACTGAAACTTTATGAAAAGAAACAAACTAAGAGTTATACATATCACTCCTCGAAAGAGAGAAAAGTTCATAAGGAAACCAAACATCCCATCTAAAAAGTAAGGATGACAAAGATGCAAAGCAAGAGGCCGAGTGAGCAACTTTGTTGTTGTCACGCTTAGTCCATGAGAAGGATAATTGCAAATTCGTCGACCACGAGCGAATATCACTTACAAGAGCAGCAAGGTTCCATGGCGGTATCGTTTTTGTAGATGAGTGGGTGATAGCCGTCTCACAATTGGATTCTACAAAGGCTTAAGACCAACCACGACGAAATGCCAATTGGCATGCATAGTGTACTGCTAAAACTTCTGCGTGAAAAGGAGACATAGAGGAACAAGGCATACCATTGACATAAATGAGGGAACCTATAGAATTGCATGCTAAAACAGCTAAAGCGGCTGGAGTCCTAAAGCTGCATCGTAGTTTATTTCATGAGAGCAGTGGGAGATCCACGCAATGAGTGTTGTGATGTTAAATGAGGACAAACCGGCTTTGTGTGAGATTGAGGCCAATATCTTATCGAATAATTTAACTGTTTATCCTTTGTGGATAGGTACATATTCAAATTTTAATTTGTTATTTTACCGCCACTAGTTACTATATAAAGGGATACCTATAGGGCTATACTAATCTTTTCATTATATTCATATTTACTACCCACCGTAAATAATGAAACGTTCAACGAAATGGTGAATTTACTATAAGCACATTTGATATACCTTTATTATTAAAATATATCATATTATGTCTTTTATTGTTGCACTTACATTTACTTATTTTGTTGGTTTCTTAACAAGGAAATGACTATTGGTGACGATTTCTTATATTTTGACATTTTTAGCCTCAATTTTATCATATACAGAAACAACAAACTCGTTGTGAGAAACTTGATTAGGATGCTAAGTTTGAGTGATTTCAGAGGAAAAAAATAATATATTTGGTGATTTATTTGGTTCATGATCTGATTATATTGCTAGCTATTTTATATATATCGAGGGCTGAGATATGGTTAATGATCTTTTTAGATTGTTAGTTTTTTTATGTTTTTTTTATGTATTAGTAAGATGATGTAAGGTGGAAGTTAAGCTATTTAGGATTTGTTATATTATTTAATTGATTACCCACTTTTTTATTACTGTATATATGATTTGTTGTTGTACATATTTTGTCAGCAACATGTTGGTATTAATTAATACAACATAAAAATTTAAGTGTCAATGTAACTAAATTTTTATCATCGTGATTAGATATATGTATATTTCATTGTAAAAATGATATCAACCAACACCAGATCTTTCTTAATCACCCAGTCAACCTCTCCTTTGGTGATTTTCTTTTATTAAAACAATATACACAGATGATCAGTCCTTAACACGAGTGCTGATACAACAAATTACAACTGAAAAACAGAGATAATT
>BQNB010039466.1:0-36775 GCA_026074375.1 Tanacetum coccineum | reverse complement strand
ACACTGAAGCTCGACATAAATGAATACCATATAAATGGCCTACATTGCCAGTGATGATGTTCTAACCCGCAACATCCTATGTTCGATATGGTATACATTTGTTTGCCCAGTGATAGCTAATCACCCGAACGGGGATGTCAATCCCAATAGATCTATTCATAACATTCGCGCTCACAATCCGGTAACTGACAGTTCATGATAATGGGCTCAACTAAGGTTATCGCTACTTAGGCAACACGTAATCATAATGTAAAACTTAACCGCTTGTGTCCAATTGTAAAACAATGCATATTTCTCACCCCAAAACTTATAAAACAAAATCATGTAAAACGTGGGGCTATGAACTCACCTTGAGTGAGCGAATATCAAGTATATCACATAAAATGCGTCACGGTAATGATCGAATGCAACCTAATCCAAAATAGGTCGTATAAGTACTAATCACATTGGGTAACTACTACCATGTATAATTATATATAGCTCAATCACCATCTATTTGTAATTTAGAAATCATAGTTATAAAGTAAAACGTTTATAATTAACGCTTTAGTAAAACTAGCATAACTTTCCCGTTTTAAACCCGTTTCTCGCGTTTCTTACGTCCACGTCTTCGTATTAAGACGAGTTATCAAAATTTGACGTTTTCATAGTTTTAGTCCTCTGATGAACAGTGATTTTTACTGTTCATACCAGTTATAAACTTATTTTTATAACTTTAATTAACGTAAAACCCGTAAATGTCGTATTTTATTCGTTATAGCTCCGTTTTTAGCGATTCTTTCGAGTACGTCTTTGTTATTAAAAGTTATATCATATTAATGATGTTTTCAAATTGTATAAATCTGAGATGAACAGTAACTTTTATAAAAATAGTTTTATAAAAGTATCAATTATCGTAAACTCACAAAATTCATAACTTCTTTGTTATCTATTAAAAAATTACGATTCTTATCATTTTGGAATCCTAAAAATATGTGTGATCTGAGAAAAATAATAAACCTTACATATCAGTAGTATTTTATAAATTGTTTTTATAAAATTTCTTTTATATCGCGTTTAATTAACGTGTAACTCGTAAACTACGTATCGTTTTCGTTATTCATCCGTTTTTTGAGTTTCTTACCTTTTTCGAATCGTCATGAGACGTACTATTTTATAAAAATATAAAAAGTATACCTTATTTTTCGAACCAAAACAGAAAGTTAGGAGGTTTGTGTTAAAACATGTTTTAACTTCAATTTGTACTTTTTAGCTTAACCATCTTGTTACAAGCTCATTGCAACCCTTTATACCCTATGTAATACATATAATAATGTCCATTGTCCATATTTTGTCCACATGAGTCCCTGACAACAAGATTAACAAGTCATTTACAATACTTTTACTTGTAACTTATTAAGTAAACTTTAGAAACCCTAATTTGTATATACAATTTTTATACTTAAACCTACATGGTATAATACTTATATATCCATTTTAACATGATATTACCAACAACATAACATATATAAAAGTGTACAAAACAATGATCACAAGTAAAAATCCCTTTTACATGTTTAAAAGTATCCAAATGATGATTTTGCTATATAGAACTCATATATGCATAAAATGATAAATGTAAGTTTATAAAGAGTTTTAGATAACCTTATGATGATGTAATATGATGAACCACAATATCTAAACCCTAGTTTAGATGATAAACCAAAGCTTGCACAACTTGAAAACCCTAATTCCAATTAGAAACCCTAATCTTGCTTTTCCTTGCTTAAACCTTGAAAATGCTTAAACCAATCCTTCTAAACACTTTAAGACATCTTAGGAATGATGTAGGGATGTGTGTAAATGTTACAATTAAAATTTTGTATGGGTTTGGTGTGTGTTTGTGGAATGTCGTGGGTTAAAGGAGCCAAAAGGGAGAGATTTTTGTCTTTCACACTTAAGGAAATAAGATCTATGTGTTACTTCGATTTCCTAAGGCATTATATATGCAAAGACTAGTCCAAGGAACACATTGAGTAAATTAAGGATGGTCTTGGTCAAGTTCACTATTGAAGTTAGTAAGAAAAATGAGCCATGGTTCCTAAATGTAGAGAACATCCCATGAAAACAAGGAGAAGTGTTTTGTAGATATTTTATTTGTACATATCAACCCATATCCGGTTCTATATGTATATGTATGATAAAATTTTCTAATTTTTAAGTATTGGGTATAATCGTGGGTATTTGTTGAAGCGTAGAAAAGTTTTGGTGGTTCCGGGTATGCCTAAACGTATTTTTATCGCGAAACGTACACAATTTACGTAGCCAATAAAATAAAATAAACAAAGTTAATAATTATCCTCAAAATAATTACTTAACACTTGCTAGATGTAGACATTTAATTGTTTGACGCCCGTTTACATTGAACGATAATTTTTAGCTTACGCGATTTAACTTAACGTTTACGATTTAAAGCAAACGCGTACAATACTAAAAATACATAGATAATTTATTGACTATGTCAATGACCCTAAAACACGGGGTGTTATAATTTCTTGTAAATCCTGATATAAGAACTTTAACTATTTTTTTCTTCGCTACTGTTACGTGTTTTATAAGCATTTGATGCCATAGTCATTTCTTGTAATAAATTTAATATTTGATATTCTGTTTGACCATCTATATTCCATTCATATATTGTCGTACCATCGTATCTCGCTTGTGTTAACATTTGGCGTTCTTCGTATTGTACATCTGGTGGTGTAGGTCTGTGATAATAATTTCTTGTTTTTGGTATTGGAGTATAGGTATTGTTTTATGTATATTTTATTTTATTTACTTCTTCTATTTTAAATTGATTTTCTATGTCTAAAATATCTTCTTCTGAGCTGCTATCTTCTTCATTTATATTTGATATTTGTAATTGAGATAATTTTTTCTTAATTTCATGTAGTATAATATCTTGTTTTCCTAAGTTTATAGTCGTATCTATATTAAAAGGTTGGTGGGATAATTATGTAACAGAAATGGATAAACTAGTAATCTGTTCAGCACTTGCTTCAGAATTACAATTTTCTATTCTATTTAATTGTTGTCCTATAGTATTTAACATTTCATTAGTATAATTGTTTTGATAGATTATCGTAGATAAACGTTTTTTCTCATCTTCATTGTCTTTAGATAGATTTATTCCTATAAATTCTTTATTTATTAATATATCATTTTCAGGTGGATGTATACTAGTTATAGTTTCTTTTGTTTCTAAATCCATATATGTTCTATTTATATTTGTGGTTTCTTGTATTTTTTTCACTAAAAGAAAAATCTATATTGTTTTCAATACAATATAAATGAAACCATGAGAAAAATAATATATTTTCTTTTTTATCAAAAATATACATAGTCCATTCGATCTCATGAATTAATCTTTCTTGTTCATTAAAGGTTAAAAGATACCAATTTAGATTATGATTATTATAATAATTATATATTTCATTTTTTAAATATTCTATATTTAATTCGGATGTAGATGTTTCCATTTAATGAATTAATCTTTTAAGATTTTTTAACTTTTGTTTTAGACGAAATATATGTTTGGATAAATCTATATATCTTCTTGTATGTGCTTTAAAACATATAACATTATTTCCTGTGAATAATTCTTGTTTAATAATATCTAAACTTTCTTTATCTCTTATTATAGTTTCTCTATACCAATTTATTTCTTTTTTAAGATTTTGTGAATAATAACTCATTTTAGTTGTTCATAATTGTCTATTTCTGATGGTTTGTAATTATAAGTACTACAATCATCACTCTTATTATCATTTTCATATAAAGGTTTAGGTATAGAATTATTAAAATCGACGCCTCTCATTTTCATAGATTGAGCTCTTTTTAAATATATCTTGTCTTCTTCATTTATAAAGTTTGAAGGTATGTATGTTGAATGTCTAGATGATTCACCTATCATGTTTCCAAAAGATATTTCTATATTTCCATTCGTATGCTCTAAAATATTAGTTACATCTTTATTTAATTTTAAAGGCTTTGGTTTGACCATTTCTTCTAAATTCCATGTTTGATTTCTTGTTATTTCATCCCATTTTAATCTTTTAGGAGTACATATCTGTGAGTTTTCTAGATTAGCTTCAAAAATAACAGTTTCATTTTTAGGAACATCTATTCTAGCACGAGGTTTTACAGTGGTAGTCATTGTTTTATAATATACTCTATATATAACTACTAAAGGATCTGATCCTTCTTTTATTTCTATATTTTTTGTCTTTATATCTAAAGTTAATACATCTAGTGTAAAATTTGGATAACAATTAAAATATATGGGGCCATTACATATATTAGACTAAGCTAAAGCTAGCAACGACTGATCAAACTTATGTAATCTAGCATCTCTTAGTATCATGCAAATAGGTGCATCAATCCCTATTCTTGTCAAAGGTTTTATAGCTATTTGAACTAAACCAATATGTAGAAATTTATATGACTTTCTGTGTTCTTTAATAGCTTTTTTCTGAAAATAATTTTATACTTTGATGGTCTTGTAATAAAGGTAAAGTTTTTTCAGTAGTATTAATAGAATAACTTTGGAAAAATTCAAATGATCCTACTTTATAAATAGTTATAACATCTTGCTTAGGAATATTCCAATTTTGTAATTTGTTTTCTATATTTGAAATCATAATTTCAACAGAATTAGTATGATCTTGTTCTTCTTAAATATCAGAAGAGGAACCATTCTTTCGATTTAGTAATAGTTTTGATATCTTATTCATGAAGAATTATATTGTTTTAATTTTGTAAATCAACTGAATAAAGTTTATATTACCTGAATAAACAATTCCACGGGAACATCCCCATATCGTCCTGGTACGGGCGTCTTACTCTCCTGGTGTGGCTAATTCTAATGGACATTGATCGACAGGACTTACCAACGCAGTCATGTTGTATTCATTTAATATAAAACTTATTCATTTTTTTAACATAATAGAAACATTATGATTCATATTTTATATGACTTAAAACCTATTACTTCTTCGCAGAAATGGCTCTGATACCAATCACGACAGGATCAATGGTAATTCTATCAAAATTAGTTTTTAGTAAAATAAATATTAAAAAGTTCTATTTGAATAATACAAACATCATGTATATAAGAATTTCGATTATAACAATCAAATTTGTAATGATTAATAGAAAATTTAAATAATTCATAATAGAAATCTTTATAAAATTATACCTTTATTAAAATTTTGATTACAACTTTGTTCAGAGATGAAAGTCTGATCTAACGTTTGGTTTATAGGTACTGGGGATACAATAATCTGAAAATCTAAGGTTTTTGAACATTGGCAGGTGGATAATATAAGTGTGGGTTTTTTCTTCATAAAATTCAAGTCTGATTCTTTCTTTGTTATCACTTCTCTTTTATAGCTGAAGTCTTGAGTAATTTTTCTCTCTCTATCGGTAGATGCCAATATCGTCTTGTATTATTGTCTTCAATTATTTTTGTTGAGTGGTTGTCTTCATCTTCTTTTTCTTTTTAAAAGTCTTTTGTCTTGATGCCTTTGAGGTCATTGCTTATGTCTTGAATAGTTGGTCTTCTAGAAATGCTAGTTGTCCTTTATTGTTTATATCTACTTTCCTATCTAAAATAAAACTTGTCTTGTTACATTCTTTTACATTCTTTTTTATAAGTCTATACTATCGTAAGGATCTTGAGAGTCTTGAAATAAATCTTCGCTAGGGGTTGGAGAACTTCTTATCTGACTGATAACTCTTGCAAAATCTTCATCATTCTTGCATTCTTCAATCTTTTTAGCGATTTCAACATTTATCTTTGATAATTTTGAGGCTGAAGTAAATTTTGAAGTAGACGTGCTAGGGGACTCTTGAATAAGACTGTTATAATATTTAATGACTGCTTCCTTGTCTGCTTGACTTTCATTTATCTGCTTCCACCACTTTGCACTAAACTGTCTTACTAATAATGGTGGTGAAGTGCCTTCTGCTTCTTGTTTTTTGTGTGTAAAAGATAAAATCCATGGTAACTTAAAAATGGCTAAAAATTGGAGAGTGTATTTAGTTGAAATAGCTATAAAACCTTTGACTAGAATAGGGATTGATGCACCTATTTGCATGATACTAAGAGATGCTAGATTACTTAAGTTTGATCAGTCGTTGCTAGCTTTAGCTGAATCTAATATATGTAATGGTCCCATATATTTTAATTGTTATCCAAATTTTACAATAGCTTTAAAAGATCCAAATATACTAGATGTATTAACTTTAGATATAAAGACAAAAAATATAGAAATAAAAGAAGGATCATATCCTTTAATAGTTATATATAGTTATATTATAAAAAAATGACTACTACAGTAGAACCTCGTGCTAGAATAGTTGTTCCTAAAATTGAAATTGTTATTTTTGAAGCTAATCTAGAAAACTCACAGATATGTACTCTTAAAAGATTAAAATACGATGAAATAACAAGAAATCAAACATGGAATTTAGAAGAAAAGGTCAAACCAAAGCCTTTAAAAATAAATAAAGATGTAACTAATATTTTAGAGCATACGAATGGAAAATAAGAACTATCTTTGGAAACCATCTAGGTGATCATCTAGACTTTCAACATCACATACCTCAAACTTTTAAGAAAAGACAAGATATATTTAAAAGAGCTCAATCTATTGAAAATGAGATAGGCGTCGTATATAATTCTATACCTAAACGTTAATATGGAAAATGATAATAAGAAGTGATGATTGAAGTAACTTATCAAATTACAAACCATCAGAAATAGACAATTATGAACAAACTAAAATGAGTTATTATTCACAAAATCTTAAAAAAGAAATGAATTGGATAGAAGAAACTATAAAAAAAGGAAGCTTATTGGAAAGAAAGGTTTATCGCAGGATTACCTAAGTTATTTGCTGAACGAATAAGAAATAAATTAAATAATGATTTCAATAATATGATTCCATATAAAGAATTAACATATGGAGAAATCATTAGTTATATTAATCAAGAAGGTTTGAATATATGTTCTGAGTTAAAACTTAAACATCAAATTAAGAAAGACGGAATAAGTAGTAAAAAAGAATTAGGAAATTTTTGTGAACAATATGGTTATGAACCATTAAAATTACCTCAAACTAGTTCTAAAATAATAACAAAAGAAAACAAGTACAAAAGATATAGAAATTAAAGGTTAGAAGATACCAATTTAGGTTATGATTATTATAATAATTATATATTTCATTTTTTAAATATTCTATATTTAATTCGGATGTAGATGTTTCCATTTAATGAATCAATCTTTTAAGATTTTGTGAATAATAACTCATTTTAGTTGTTCATAATTGTCTATTTATGATGGTTTGTAATTATAAGTACTACAATCTTCACTCTTATTATCATTTTCATATAAAGGTTTAGGTATAGAATTATTAAAATCGACGCCTCTCATTTTCATAGTTTGAGCTCTTTTTAAATATATCTTGTCTTCTTCATTTATAAAGTTTGAAGGTATGTATGTTGAATGTCTAGATGATTCACCTATCATGTTTCAAAAAGATATTTCTATATTTCCATTCGTATTCTCTAAAATATTAGTTACATCTTTATTTAATTTTAAAGGCTTTGGTTTGACCATTTCTTCTAAATTCCATGTTTGATTTCTTGTTATTTCATCCCATTTTAATCTTTTAGGAGTACATATCTGTGAGTTTTCTAGACTATCTTCAAAAATATTAGTTTCATTTTTAGGAACATCTATTCTAGCACGAGGTTTTATAGTGGTAGTCATTGTTTGATAATATACTCTATATATAACTACTAAAGGATCTGATCCTTTTTTTATTTCTATATTTTTTGTCTTTATATCTTAAGTTAATACATCTAGTATATTTGGATCTTTTAAAGATATTGTAAAATTTGGATCTTTTAAAGATATTGTAAAATTTGGATAACAATTAAAATATATGGGGCCATTACATATATTAGACTCAGCTAAAGCTAGCAACGACTGATCAAACTTAAGTAATCTAGCATCTCTTAGTATCATGCAAATAGGTGCATCAATCCCTATTCTAGTCAAAGGTTTTATAGCTATTTGAACTAAACCAATATGTAGAAATTTATATGACTTTCTGTGTTCTTTAATAGCTTTTTCTGAAAATAATTTTATACTTTGATGGTCTTGTAATAAAGGTAAAGTTTTTTCAGTAGTATTTGTTAGAACCAAGAAATCACTTCACTTCATAATTAAGAACAAGAAAAGTAGGAAGGATGATGAGAAGAAAATGTAGAGATAAGATAGTGAGAGAAAGTAGAGAGAAATAAGAAGATTACATGCAAAAGGAAAAATTACAAATGACCAACCCCACTCTCTATCCATGGAGAGTGGTATTTATACCTTGACTAAAAGGCTTACTTGCCTTTAGTATTTCTACGGGCCGGGCTCGGGTTTACTTGGGCTTTCGCCCGATACACGTGACCGGTTAGCTTACATTTAAGAGCCCGTTTACCCGTCTAGCCTATTACAACGTATATTAATTAATGACCAAGACCTAATATAATAAATGAACGAACTTCCTTGTTCGACTCAATATTTTGAGGCTAACAATCTCCCCCGAAGTGAGTTCATTGTGACACTCCTTCGTGAGATCAATGAGATTGCTTTTGTCGTTGAGCTCTTATGATCTTTGTCTCTATCTACGTTGCAGGCTTGTTCCTTCATGCTTTGTGATCTTTGATCCCGAGCCTTTGTCATTGTCTTTTGACTTCGTCTTTTTTGTCCGAGATCTTTAAATCTTTATCCT
This sequence comes from Tanacetum coccineum, assembly GCA_026074375.1. NCBI lineage: Eukaryota > Viridiplantae > Streptophyta > Magnoliopsida > Asterales > Asteraceae > Tanacetum > Tanacetum coccineum. The sequence goes on along the minus strand of BQNB010039466.1, from coordinate 27,947 downwards.
TCCGTCTTGATCGTCTTTACCGCCTTGCGGTCTTGTGTCTTGACCAACATGCTCATACTTTGCATCATCTTGAAAGCTTGCTAACAATCTTCCTTGATAGACTTGATATCTTTGAAGGAAGATCTTGTATAACAGAGTTTGTGCGGAAGTCTTTGTCTTTAATTCTTGAACTTTCATGATTCTTGAATCTCGATGCTTATAGTATGTCTTTGTAGTTTGAGCATGAGCATGTGGTAATGAATTTGACTTCAGCTGGAATAAGGCATCACCATCTCCATCTTTACGTATCCTGAAATAAAACAGTTAGTAATAAAGCATGTGGACGAATATGGCTTTGTTATTCGTCCGGATTTGGTTAGATTAACCTTCGGTTCTGTACGACCATTTTACAGTATAAATACTATACAAACGTGATCGAGGTAATTCAAAGAATCTCCTTGATAGGGTTTTACCTCTCAGCTCAAAGCATAGGATCTCTAATACATAGATGTATTAAATTTACCATGCTTGCTAAGTTCTCATTACCGAACGTTCACAAGCAGACAAACACGGTAAGAGTGAATCAATAGTTACTATCCTTCCGATTACGCCGTCAATTCATTTCCACTCCTGAACAAGTTGATTCACATTGATTCGCACCATCATTTCTTTCTAGTTGATGACACAAAGTTTGATTCATATAGATCACGCAAGTCACCTAGCCAAGGAGCTTGTTTAATGCTGGCTCAAGCAAGATTTCCATCTTTATTGTGAGTACATAAGTATCACGAAATACGGATGTTTCTGGCACATACAAGGGGGGATATGCGTAGAGACTCTTGTTTAACAACTTATGAACTAATTGGTGTTCAACAAGAGTTAGTATGAATGTGTCCTAATGAGATTTATTTTATTGATCTCGTTGGCACTAATGACTCGGATTAGTGCCGTTTTGGTTTTAAGTAAATCGGAGGCTGGACAGACTGCCACCTATTTCACTATCAACCTAACTCAGAGTGAGAAAGTCAATTGAAGTCGTGTGTATCTCCGTGAGCAAATGAGACATAGTTTTCTGGTGAGAGAAACCCGAATGGCTAGAAGGGTTTTGTGGCCATTGCATCATGGGTCCATGATGTCATCTTCAATGCAGCAATCAACATTGTTATTCTGACATTATATGTATTGACCCTGGTTTCTGCTAAGTAGTGTGGAGGAGCTACTTTTCTTTAGACCCTTTATCACATATATTTCCTTTTTAATTCTTCAACCCTCAAAGCTTACCAGACATCATTACTAACACCTTGTTGTGATTGTTCCAGTTTAGCTCTATCTTAGTCGGCATACATCTCCCTTATACACATTCATCTCCAATCATACCTAAGGAACTGCTATTTCTAACTATAGAGTGTCCTTGGGTAGATCCAATCCGGTTCTGGTTGGATCATAGGAAAAATACCAGAACCTGACCAACCTTATTACTTCAAATCGTCGTGAAAATAAGATGTTGTAGGTATGAGTTCGTACCCATAAAACCTTTTTCGAAGAGATCAAGCCAACTTTGAGTCGATAAGAATCACGTATTATTTTCAAGATCACATTTTAAATACATTTCTCCCCTTATTTTAAATACTAATTCACTTAGTTTTAGAAATACTTTGTGATTTAAAATTTGTCTTGAAAATTCCTTGGGGAAAACTTTTACTTAGCATGAATTACATGGAACATAAACTTGCTCTCCCCCTCGATTTTACAATGATTTTGACACCAGAAACATATACCAAGTTTGTAAAATGAATATAAAATTGGGGGTTAGCATTGTTGAGCACATAATTTTGAAAGATTATGAATTGTCATTGAAGAATTCTTGAAAAATTGTGCTCAACCACCTAATCATCCTATAACAATCAATCTATTTAGATAGTCATTATATTCCGTAGATGTTATTTTAACCATTTATAATGGTTGAATATATAAGAATTGTCATGTTATGATGTATCCAACAATCATTAAAACATTGTTTTTCAGAAAACTCCCCCTCAAACATTGACTCATTTAAAAAATGACACCAAATGTAGAATAATTTGTCCTTGAAAAACATATAGACTGGAGTGTTGTTGAACACACAATTTTGAAAGATTTCGAATATCATTGCAAATTCTTTGAAAAATTATGTTTCAACTTTTTTTGAAAAACCAAATGTTAGAAGACTTCTCTTCTAACACTAAGGATAAGCGCACTTATGTACACTCTCCTTTGTCGTTCGGGTCCGAGTTGCAATCTGAGAGTGGTTACAAGTCATAAAGAAAAATTAGAAATGCATGTTGTTGAAAACAATTGAAACTCCTGTTCGACCCTTCATTTACATGCCCGGTGTTGATATTTAATCAACATTTCTAGTACGTAATGTTATCGATTCCAAGAGACATGTCGAGAAGAATATTTTTGAAACATTTTTTGATTTTTTGATTTTGTATTTTCTTTTTGAAATTTTATATTTTTGTATTTTATACTTTATAAAAAATATTTACATGTTGACCTCAGCATTGTTATGTGATGGTGAAATAGTAATTCCAACTCTTGTCGTGATGTATCTGTCTTGTCTGTTGGAGGAACAACTTTTGAAACCAGCTTTGAACTTGACAGTTTCATTGTTGTGGTGCGTGTAATATCCGAGTTCTAAACTATTATGATCTCAGAAGTCATGCTTTATTCCATCAGATAAAATGCCTCCTTGAAGGCCCTGGTTTTCCAGATATCATTCTTTCAGCAACCATAACTCTCGGATTCCTTTCCTTTAGTAGAATTAAAGATGTACATGCATGTATGTTAAGTGTATCTCAACTGACTCAAGAGTTTTTATGCATTCATACTAATTTGTGATATCGTCATTTGAACCATTTGTGGGTTTACTGTCAACCTTGGTTGTGCTAGATGTGAATAACTTTCCAGTAGAATCCACCTAAGACTAACTGTCTTGAAATTTTACCGTTGGTTTTCCACCTAAGACAAGATCTAGATCATGTTTATCTCCATATGCACACGCAAGTCTTTTTTATTGAAGACCTATGTCTTTTTGGGGAAAAATCTTGTCTTTCTGTTTTTCTCTTTGCAAAACTTGGTTTGCTGCTAACGAGGTATGTATCTTTTTGTTGTCGTTTAGTTGGATGGAAACCTAGAGCAACGTGAGTTGACTTCAGTCATGATAATTTTTTGTTACACAAGAATCATGAATTGCATAAAGACACTTTCGGCATGTCGAGCAAACAAAATGTTTTAGAGTCAGAAAAAATTTCTAGAACTCCTAGAGTGTTCTCTATGGGCAACATCTTTGTCGTATGCAACTACACTTCAGATGCAGGCCAATTCCTAGACTTTGGTTATGATCATAGGTTTTGGTTAGCTACCATGTTGGCCAGCTTTATGATCTAGCAGAAGGCATCACACGAGGTTCTGAATTCCTGATCTGCTTTCTTTGTGTCTTTTCTTAGCTTCATTAGGTAGTGATTAGAACCATGTCATTTGAGCTATACCTAGATGTGCCAGGTGCAATCATGTGATGAGGTTTTGCAACAGTAGATTCTCTTTCATTAGGCAAATAATGTGTAGTGACTGGTTTTGACAAATCGTTATTGACATCAACTTGGGAGGCAAACCGTGCTTGAAATTCTAGGGTCGTTTCAGACATAAACGCAGTCGTTGTCTACACAACTGATTGGTTACTTTACGTGGTTGAAGAGCCGTTTCCCTTAAGATTGACGTTTGTGCAAACTTATATTCACACTATTTCCTATTATTTCCTTAACTCATTTTTTAATGCTGCAGATGCAAACCCTTTTTCCTGAAGTTGAGCTTTGAGTTTATCATTACTTGCAATCAAAGAAGTTATGTGTTCTATGTTCTTAGCTCTCTTGTTCTTGATAAAATCATACAGTTCTTTGTAATGCCTTTTCAAAGTCTTATTTTCCTTAAGTAACTTACCCACTTTATGTTCCAATTCGATATTATTGTTCAATTACATCTATTCATGTTAACCCTTGGCTTCAATTACTTTTTACTTTCAAATTGACCATGTTTGCCCTTCTTTAAAGCTTTAATTTGATATTAAGTTCAAGATTAACATAATGTGCTTCCATTCTTAAAAAATCTTTTTGAAATTGGGCAACGGTCCTTTTAAGACAAATATTTTCAAATTCGAGAGATTGATTTATGAGTTCAGTTGTCTGGTTATCATTTACATTAGCAGGCAAAGGACATGTGTCATGACATTGTTCAACACTCTGGTCAACCTCTCCTTCATTATTGAATTCAGGTTGCTCAGTATGTTGCTGTCCTGTAGCAAATACATTGATTTCAGTAGTTATTTGTACCTCAGCCATTGGCTCTTCATCATATATGGGTTTGATATCTACATCAGCAGCATGTGCATCATTCCCTGATCTGCTGCTTGTATCCCGCTCTTTTAATTCTGTCCCATTGCTTTATGTGTTAACCAAATTAGCATCCACTGCTTTACTCGAATCAACCTTATCCTTTTGTTGATTCATTGTCTTTCATTTCACACCAGATGTCAACTCTCTGTTTTTATGTGCAGTGCTCTTTCATCAATCGACTTCCTTCAACAGATTCCATGTATTGGATCAGTGTGTCAACGGACTTCTGGAATCTCGGAGTTGAGTGTAATTGTAGAAAGTAGTTTGCGTGTCACTACAACATATTCATCTCTAATACATCCGTGACTTGATGAACATACTAAAACTAGTCTCGAGTACTTTAAAAGCAGCCATGGATCCAATCTCTTGAAATTCTTCATTGTCAAGTTGCTTTTCTAGTTGATCCACGTATAGGAACATTGTGCCTGTGAAAGTCTCTATATCTTGACCAAAGAGTGTCGCAAATGCAGATTTGAATCCAGACTCGGTTCGAGTTCCTTTTAAGTCATTGTTTGAAAGAATCTTTGCGGTGTGAATAATTGTCGAAAAGATACCATGCAACGTTTTTTTTTTTGCTTTGTCATTGAATTTGTGGCATATGTTGTTTCTTATCCGATTCGAACACGAAGATAAAGTATCTCTTTCGTTTCCATATTACTACTGAAAATTATGAAGTGAAAAATGATTGTAGGATCTTAAGTAGATTTGTTGTGATTGAAGTTGTGGAAAAAAGAAAGCAATAAACGTTCACGGGATTTTACAAGTCTATGATTAAAACCGAGAAAAAAATTATGTCTTTCGCGGGATTTTACAAAATTAATAGAAAACCGTAAATGTTAATTGATTTTGATTAAGGTTTGTTTGTTGTGAATTGAATGTCTTGAAAATTCATAACTTAAACTGACATGTTTCGCTTGTAAGTGTGCATATTTCTTGCCTGAAAGAAAAAAATGTATATTATCGCTTTTTTGCGTGGAAATTAACTTATTTCGCTTCAAACTTTACACATTTTGCTTGAAAACTGAAACTGTATATTTTGCTTGAATTTGAAACATATTTCGCTTGAAATTCAATCTTTCATGTTTCGCTTGATTTGCATATTTCGCTTGAAATGTTCAACATGTTTCGCTTGCAATTTTCATCATATTCCGCTTGAACTCTTTTAACATATTTCGCTTGAAATTTTGTCAGTAACTTATTTCATAAAGACGACATATTTCGCTTGAAGATTAACATGCATATTCCGCTTAAGCTAAACTTGTCATATTTCGCTTGATAATTACCTGCATGTTTCGCTTAGTCTACATATTCCGCTCGGAGTCTTTTTTAAGTGTGGACCACTTACACAAAAAAACAAGATGTCCTTGTTTTTGTAGGCTAAAATTGTGGATCTTGTTTCCCCTCTTGTTTGACCGGTTAGGAGCACAAGAAAAGGTAAAAAATAAGAAAACCACAAATAAGCTCGAAATACGATGGAAACAAAATAAGCTCGAAAATAAGCCGAATCTTGAAAACTACACAACTAGTTTGAAGTTAAGGTTTAAAGGACGAGATCTTTTTGAGTAGTTTTAAGGTAGCAAGAACACGAAACAAATTAAGGATGATGAGTCTTAAAAAAAGAAAGATGTGAGCTTATCTGAGGAAATAATCACGAAAAGAAAAAAATACAGCCACAGAAGTTAATGAACTTATAGCACGAATCAACTAGAAAGACGGTTAGATCCAAGTGAAGCAAGAAGTAAATGAACAAAACAAACCAATAAGCCTAAAAAAATTAAGAGCCGTGAGCTTATTTTCCAAAATAAGCCACGAAAATTTGAGATTTAAACCACAAATGAAACACAAGAATGTGTAGATCAAGTGAATCAAGAAATAAAGAAGAAAAATGAACCAATAAGCCCCAAAAATTTTAAGCTTATTGAACCACAAAACAAACACAATCTACCCGAGGCTCTTGATACCAAATGTCGGTTCCAAGGAATCACTTCACTTCATAATTAAGAACAAGAAAAGTAATTTCTATATTTTTTGTCTTTATATCTAAAGTTAATACATCTAGTATATTTGGATCTTTTAAAGATATTGTAAAATTTGGATAACAATTAAAATATATGGGGCCATTACATATATTAGACTCAGCTAAAGCTAGCAACGACTGATCAAACTTAAGTAATCTAGCATCTCTTAGTATCATGCAAATAGGTGCATCAATCCCTATTCTAGTCAAAGGTTTTATAGCTATTTGAACTAAACCAATATGTAGAAATTTATATGACTTTCTGTGTTCTTTAATAGCTTTTTCTGAAAATAATTTTATACTTTGATGGTCTTGTAATAAAGGTAAAGTTTTTTCAGTAGTATTAATAGAATAACTTTGGAAAAATTCAAAAGATCCGACTCTATAAATAGTTTTAACATCTTGCTTAGGAATATTCCAATTTTGTAATTTGTTTTCTATATTTGAAATCATAATTTCAACAGAATTAGTATGATCTTGTTCTTCTTCAATATCAGAAGAGGAACCATTCTTTCGATTTAGTAATAGTTTTGATATCTTATTCATGATGAATTATATTGTTTCAATTTTGTAAATCAACTGAATAAAGTTTATATTACCTGAATAAACAATTCCACGGGAACATCCCCATATCGTCCTGGTACGGGCGTCTTACTCTCCTGGTGTGGCTAATTCCAACGGACATTGATCGACAGGACTTACCAGCGCAGTCATGTTGTATTCATTTAATATTAAACTTATTCATTTGTTTAACATAATAAAAACATTATGATTCATATTTTATAAGACTTAAAACCTATTACTTCTTCGCAGAAATGGCTCTGATACCAATCATGACAGGATCAATGGTAATTCTATCAAAATTAGTTTTTAGTAAAATAAATAATAAAAAGTTCTATTTGAATAATACAAAACATCATGTATATAAGAATTTCGATTATAACAATCAAATTTGTAATGATTAATAGAAAATTTAAATAATTCATAATAGAAATCTTTACAAAATTATGCCTTTATTAAAATCTTGATTACAACATTGTTCAGAGATAAAAGTCTGATCTAAAGTCAGGTTTATAGGTATTGGGGATACAATAATCTGAAAATCTAAGGTTTTTGAACATTGGGAAGTGGATAATATAAGTGTGGGTTTTTTCTTCATAAAATTCAAGTCTGATTCTTTCTTTGTTATCATTTCGATTGGTTTTTTCCTGTTGGACCTTCTCACATGCCGAGCGTTCAAAGGCTAATTATTCGAAGGGGGGTCGTTTCTACTATGCTATGGCACATATGAATTTTTGAGAATTTATGGATCTTCAGGGATATCAAACCTAAAAAGGCTAATATTTGGGATTCCGTCATTCATCAATCTTTTGTATGGATTTCATCTAGAAATCCAAAATTTAGCTTAAGATGGGTAGATTGGTTAAGAAATCCAATTGAGACTTATCCTATGTAATTCTTGTTTTGCTAGTTTTTGCTAGCATTTTCGTCAATATAATGCTGCCGGTCAAAAAAAACAATAATCTGAAAATCTAAGGTTTTTGAACATTGGGAGGTGGATAATATAATGTGGGTTTTTTCTTCATAAAATGGAGTCTGATTCTTTCTTTGTTATCGCTTCTCTTTTATAGCTAAAGTCTTCAGTAATTGGTATAGAGAAACTATAATAAGAGATAAAGAAAGTTTAGATATCATTAAACAAGAATTATTCACAGGAAATAATGTTATATTTTATAAAGCACATACAAGAAAATATATAGATTTATCCAAACACATATTTCGTTTAAAACAAAAGCTTAAAAATCTTAAAAAATTAATTTATTAAATGGAAACATCTACATCCGAATTAAATATAGAATATTTAAAAAATGAAATATATAATTATTATAATAATCATAATCTAAATTGGTATTTTTTAACTTTTGATGAACAAGAAAGATTAATTCCTTAAATTGAATGGACTATGTATATTTTTGATAAAAAAGAAAATTTATTATTTTTCTTATGGTTTCAGTTATATTGTATTGAAAACAATATTGATTTTCCTTTTAGTGACAAAATACAAGAAACCACAAATATAAATAGAACATATATGGATTTAGAAACAAAAGAAACTATAACCAGTATACATCCACCTGAAAATGATATATTAATAAATAAAGAATTTATACGAATAAATTTATTTAAAGACAATGAAGACGAGAAAAAATGTTTATCTACGATAATCTATCAAAACAATTATACTAATGAAATGTTAAATACTATAGGACAACAATTAAATAAAATAGAAAATTGTAATTCTGAAGCAAGTACTTCACAAACAAATCAAGTAAATATAGAAGAAAATCCTATATTTATACCATATAATATAGATACGACTATAAATTTAGGAAATCAAGATATTATTCACAAGAAATTGAGAAAAATAATCTCAATTACAAATATCAAATATAAATGAGGAAGATAGCAGATTCGCTAAAAAAAAAAAGAAGAAGACATTTTAGACATAGAAAATCAATTTAAAATAGATGAAGTAAATAAAATAAATTATAAATCAAGCAATAACTACACTCCAAGACCAGAAATAAGAAATTATTATCCTAGACCCACACCACCAGATATAAAATACGAAGAACGCCAAGGGTTAACACAAGCCAGATATGATGGCACAACAATAAATGAATGGAATATAAATGGTCAAACATAATATCAAATATTAAATATATTACAAGAAATGACTATGGCATCAAATGCTTATAAAACACGTAATAGTAGTGAAGAAAAAATAGTTAAAGTTCTTATATCATGATTTACAAGAAGTTTAAAAGGTTGGTGGGACAATTATGTAACAGAAATGGACAAAATAGTAATCTGTTCAGCTAAGAAAACTATAGTAAAGGTAGAAAATAATGTACAAGTCCAAACTCAAGAAGATGATATGGTTAATACTTTAATTTATGATATATTAAAGAACTTTGTTGGAAATCCACATGTTTATCAAGAAAGAAATTCTTCAATTCTATTAAATCTAACATGTAGGAAATTATCAGATTTTCGATGGTATAAAGATATTTTTATAACTAAAGTTACAACTAGACCTGTCTGTAAAGAAGCTTATTGGAAAGAAAGGTTTATTGCAGGATTACCCAAGTTATTTGCTGAACGAATAAGAAATAAATTAAATACTGATTTCAATAATATGATTCCTCAAAAAGAATTAACATATGGAGAAATCATTAGCTATATTAATCAAGAAGGATTAAATATATGTTCTGAGTTTAAACTTAAACTCAATTTAAGAAAAGAAGGAATAAGTATAAAAAGGAATTAGGAAATTTTTTGTGAACAACTTGGTTTATGAACCGTTGAAATTACTCGATCTAATTTTTAAGAAATAACAAAAAAAAAAGCACAAAAGATATAGGAAAAAAAATAAAGAAAAAAAAAACCAAGTAGAAAATATAGAGCATATGGAAATAATAAAACATACGATAAAAGAAAAGGAAATTATAAAAAACATAAAAAGACTCCATTTTATGAAGCAAAAACCCACACTTATATTATCCACCTCCCAATGTTCAAAAACCTTAGATTTTCAGATTATTGTATCTCCGATACCTATAAACCAGACGTTAGATCAGACTTTTATCTCTGAACAAAGTTGTAATCAAGATTTTAGTAAAGGTATAATTTTATAAAGATTTCTGTTATGAATTATTAATTTTTTTTTAATATTTTATTAATTATCACAGATTTAATTTTGTTAATTGAAATACTTATGATTATGATATATTGTATTATTCGAATAGAACTTTATATCATTTATTTTACTAGAAACTAATTTTATCCTAATTACCATTGATCCTGTCTCCTATTGGTATCAGAGCCATTTGAAAGTAAAGTAATAGGTTTCATGTCTTATAATTAATGAATTACAGTGTTAATTTATGTTAAATCAATGAATAAGTTCCATATTAAATGAATATTACATGACTGCGTTGGTAAGTCCTGTCTATCATGTCCGTTGGAATTATTCGCACTACGGAGCGTAAGACGGCCGTACCAGGACGATATGGGGATGTTCCTATGGAATTGTATATTCAGGTAATATAAACTTCATTCAGATGTCTTTAACACAATATAAACAATATAATTCATCATGAATAAGATATCAAAACTATTACTAAATCGAAAGAATGGTTCCTCTTCTGATATTGAAGAAGAACAAGATCATACTAATTCTGTTGAAATTATGAATTCAAATATAGAAAACAAATTACAAAATTGGAATATTCCTAAACAAGATGTTAAAACAATTTATAGAGTCGGATATTTTGAATTTTTCCAAAGTTTATTATATTAATACTACTAAGAAAACTTTAACCTTTATTACAAATACAACAAGTATAAAATCATTTTCTAAAATAAGCTATTAAAAGAACACAGAAAGTCTTATAAATTTCTACATACTGGATTTAGTTCGATAATATAAAACCCTTGACTAGAATAAGGATTGAAGCACCTATTTGCAGATACTAATAAGATGCTAGATTACTTAAGTTGAATCAGCCTTACTAGCTTTACTGGTCTAATATATGTAATGGCCCATATATTTTAATTGTAATCCAAATTTAACACAGCTTTAAAAGATCCAAATGATATTAATGTGTTACTTTAGAGATAACGACCAAAAATATAGAAATAAAAGAACGATCAATCCTTCAGTAGTTTAATATATAGAGTATAATATAAAACAATGACCCTACAGTAAAACCCCGTGATATAATAAATGTTCCTACAAATGAAACTATATTTTTAGAAGCTAATTAGAAAACTCTCAGAAGTACAACTAAAAATATTAAAATGGGATGAGATAACAAGAAATCAAACATGGAACCTAGAAGAAATGGTTAAACAAAAACCTTTAAAATTAAATAAAGATGTAACTAATATTTTAGAACATACAAATGGAAATATAGAAATATCTTTGGGAAACAGAATAGGTGAATCATCTAGATATTCTACATACATACCTTCAAACTTTATAAATTAAGAAGATAAGATATATTTAAAAAGAGATCAATCTATGAAAATGAAAGGAGTTGATTTTAATAATTCTATACCTAAACCTTTATATGAAAACGATGATAAGAGTGATGATTGTAGTACTTATAATTATAAACCATCAGAAATAGACAATTATGTAACATAAATGGACAAAATAGTAATCTGTACAGCTAAGAAAACTATAGTAAAGGTAGAAAATAATGTACAAGTCCAAACTCAAGAAGATGATATGGTTAATACTTTTATTTATGCTATATTAAAGAACTTTGTTGGAAATCCACATGCTTATCAAGAAAGAAATTCTTCAATTCTATTAAATCTAACATGTAGGAGATTATCAGATTTTTGATGGTATAAAGATGTTTTTATAACTAAAGTTACAACTAGACCTGTCTGTAAAAAAGCTTATTGGAAAGAAAGGTTTATTGCAGGATTACCCAAGTTATTTGTTGAATGAATAAGAAATAAATTAAATACTGATTTCAATAATATGATTCCATACAAAGAATTAACATATGGAGAAATTATTAGTTATATTAATCAAGAAGGATTAAATATATGTTCTGAGTTAAAACTTAAACATCAAATTAAGAAAGAAGGAATAAGTAGTAAAAAGGAATTAGGAAATTTTTGTGAACAATATGGTTATGAACCATTGAAATTACCTCGATCTAATTTTAAGAGAATAACAAAAGAAAATAAGTACAAAAGATATAGAAAACCAAGTAGAAAATATAGAGCATATGAAAATAATAAAACATACGATAAAAGAAAAGGAAATTATAAACATAAAAGGGTCTCATTTAATAAAGAAAATAATTATAAAGACACAATAATATGTTATAAATGTGGAAAACAAGGTCATACATCAAGAAATTGCTATACTAAGAAAAGAATTAATGAATTAAATGTTTCTGAAAAACTTAGAAATCAAAATTATGAATATGATAAACGATGAAAGTGACATAAGATTAATAAGAAGAAGATATAAATAAATTATGAAAAATGAATCTACCAGTGAAAGACGAATCTAAAATATTTGATTGCATGGAAATTAATATCATGTGAAATTAAATACTATAAAATAAGACGAACAATACTAATAAACACTATAACAAAGATGATGATGAGATATCCTATTAATGATCTAGTAGATAAAATAAAAGATCCTAACACAAGAAAGATATATTATGATAAGTTAAAAGAAAAATTAGCAAAAACCAAAATTGTTGAAGAAAACAACACACAGATTTACAATTTTAATGAAATATGCAAAAAGATTTAACAAAAATACAAAACCAATCACTATTAATGATTTACAAGAAGAATTAAAAAATATAAAATTAGAAATAACAATATTAAAACAAAGAATAAAAACATTAGAAGACAACAAAGAAAAAACGAACAAAAAAGAAAAAATACAAGAAGACGAAGAACCTACCAACTCATCTTTAATCAATAGTATACAAAACATAAGTTCACAAAAGTGGCATACTAAAATAAATATAACAATAAATGGAGAATTTAAGTTATCATTGGTAGCTTTACTAGACTCAGGAGCAGATTTAAATTGTATACAAGAAGGATTAGTTCCTACTAAATATTATGAAAAATCATCACAAAGATTAGCTGGACCAAATGGTTCTAGATTATATATAAGTTATTAATTATCAAATGTTCATATTTGTAAAAACAATTATTGTTTTAAAACACATCTTATAATTAGTAAAGAATTTAAGTTCTCATATTATATTAGGATCACCTTTTATAACTAAATTGTATCCTTTCAAAGTAAGTGAAATAGGACTTTCTACTAATATATTAAATAAAGAAATAACATTTGAATTTATAACCCCAGTAAAAGTTAGAGAAGTAAATATATTAGAAAATAAAAAGAAGCATATAAAGCATTTAGTAAATGAAATAAATAATATAAGAATCACCAATCAACTACAAGACAATCATATACAAAACAAAGTTAAGCATTTAGAAGAAAAATTCAAAAATAATGTTTGTGCTACTACACCTAACGCTTTTTGGAAAAGAAAACAACATATTATTGAATTACCTTATACTAAAGAAATTATTTTTTTAAAGGAAAAGGATATTCTACAAAATCATTAAGCTATACATATTCTCAGACTTAAAGCTCATTTGTAAAAAAGAAATACAATAATATTAGAGAAGAAATTAATAAGATCTTCTAAGTCTCCGTGGTCATGCTCAGCCTTTTATGTGATGAATCAAGCTGAAATTGAAAGAGGAGCACCAAGATTAGTTATAAACTACAAACCCTTAAACAAAGTATTAGAATGGATTAGATATCCAATACCTAATAAGAGAGATTTATTAAAGAAATTATATGATTCAAATATATTCTCAAAGTTTGATATGAAATCAGGATTCTGGCAAATTCAAATAGATGAAAAAGATAAGTATAAAACAGGGTTTAAAGGTAATTTTGGACATTATGAATGGAATGTTATGCCTTTTGGATTAAAAAATGCACCTTCAGAATTTCAAAATATCATGAATGATATAATTAATCCTATAAGCAGTTTTGCAATAGTTTATATTGATGATGTATTAATATTTTCTAAAAATATAGATCAACATATTAAACATTTAAATATATTTTATGATATTATATTTAGAAATGGTTTAGCCGTCTCACCTACTAAGATAAGTATTTTTAAAATAGAAATAAGATTTTTAGGACACGATATAGTTCAAGGAACCATTAAACCTATAAGAAGAAGCTTAGAATTTACAAGTAAGTTTGCTGATGAAATTAAAGATAAAAAACATTTACAAAGATTTTTAGGATGTCTAAATTATATACATGATTTCTTTAAAGATTTAGGTAGTCTTTGCAAACCACTTTATGATAGGCTTAAGAAGAATCCTAAACTATGGATAGAAGATCATACCAAGGTTGTTAGAAATATAAAAAATAAGATTAAAGAGTTACCATGTTTAAATATACCTCATCCTGATGCAGATCTTATAATAGAAACAGATGCTAGTGATATAGGTTACGGAGGAATATTAAAACAAAAATTAAAAGATAGTAAAACAGAATCATTGGTTAGATTTTATTCAGGATCATGGAATGATACTCAAAAGAATTATTCTACTGTTAAAAAAGAAATCTTAATCATTGTTTTAAATATTAAAAAATTTGAAGATGATCTTTATATGAAACCATTTTTACTAAGAATAGATTGCTTATCTGCCAAATTTATTATTGAAAAAGATGTCACAAACTTGATTTCTAAACAGATTTTTGCCAGATGGCAAGCATTATTAAGTAATTTTGATTTTACAATTAAACATATTAAAGGAGAAAATAATTATCTACTAGATTTCTTATCAAGAGAATTTTCAATATGAGTAATTCAGATAAAAAGATTATTATACCAAGTCCCAAATTACCCTCTCCTCCATCTCCTTTAAACCAGAGACAAAACAGATTCATAACTCTTACTCCATATCCACCCACTCCTAGTCCAATAACAAGACCAACCTATTCAGTACTAGCTAGATTACAAGGAATGCCACCTAGCCCAAATCCTTATAACAGATCACCTACAACAGCCTCGCCATCTACAAATAAGACAAAATTTCATATTAACCCAAATACACAAGTTATAAAAATTCTTGAACCTATTGAAGAACAGAAGTTAAACCAGAGCTTTTCAGTCTTACTGGACCATTTGTTTCCTAAAGATGCTAATTTCTACAACAACGATTTTCAAACTAGACAATACTATGAAGCCATTTTATTAGATAGTCAATCAGTTCAGATTCGTCATAACTATAACAAGAGTGAACCAGAAAAAATAGATTTTAGCAAAGTCAAAATAATGAAAGTCATATCTCTAAAAGACTAGGGAAATAGACCTTTTATAAATAGAGTTTTATCATGTTACCCAGAATATCCCGCTTATAATTATTATGATTATATTGAAGCATGGGATAAAGCATTTTTATTAAAGGCTCATTTTCATACATGGTTTTTCCATTTCGCCGAAGAATTTTCCCTTGATTATCCAAGATGGTTTATCAAATGGTTTAAATGTATGGGTCAAATCCCAGAGGCTTTTCCTTCAAAAGTTTTAGCAGGATATATTCAGTACAAAAAGATGTTTATGCAAGAAAATATACCCCCATTCGAATACACTCTCCAATTTTCAGCCATTTTTAAATTACCATGGATTTTATCTTTTACACACAAAAAACAAGAAGCAGAAGGTACTTCACCACCATTATTAGTAAGACAATTTAGTGCAAAGTGGTGGAAGCAGATAAATGAAAGTCAAGCAGACAAGGAAGCAGTCATCAAATATTAAAACAGTCTTATTCAAGAGTCCCCTAGCACGTCTACTTCAAAATTTACTTCAGCCTCAAAATTACCAAAGATAAATGTTGAAATCGCTAAAAAGATTGAAGAATGCAAGAATGAAGAAGATTTTGCAAGAGTTATCAGTCAGATTAGGATGATGATGAGATAACATCATTAATTGATGTTACAAAATTATCTCACTAACCTTTTAGACTTCTTGTAAATCTTGATATAAGAACTTTAACTATTTTTTCTTCGCTACTGTTACGTGTTTTATAAGCATTTGATGCCATAGTCATTTCTTGTAATAAATTTAATATTTGATATTCTGTTTGACCATCTATATTCCATTCATATATTGTTGTACCATCATATCTGGCTTGTGTTAACCCTTGGCGTTCTTCGTATTGTACATCTGGTGGTGTGGGTCTAGGATAATAATTTCTTGTTTCTGGTCTTGGAGTGTAGTTATTGCTTGATTTATAATTTATTTTATTTACTTCATCTATTTTAAATTGATTTTCTATGTCTAAAATGTCTTCTTCTGAACTGCTATCTTCTTCATTTATATTTGATATTTGTAATTGAGATAATTTTTTCTCAATTTCTTGTAGTATAATATCTTGATTTCCTAAATTTATAGTCGTATCTATATTATATGGTATAAATATAGGATTTTCTTCTATATTTACTTGATTTGTTTGTGAAGTACTTGCTTCAGAATTACAATTTTCTATTCTATTTAATTGTTGTCCTATAGTATTTAACATTTCATTAGTATAATTGTTTTGATAGATTATCGTAGATAAACATTTTTTCTCGTCTTCATTGTCTTTAGATAGATTTATTCCTATAAATTCTTTATTTATTAATATATCATTTTCAGGTGGATGTATACTAGTTATAGTTTATTTGGTTTCTAAATCCATATATGTTCTATTTATATTTGTGGTTTCTTGTATTTTTTCATTAAAAGGAAAATTAATATTATTTTCAATACAATATAATTAAAACCATGAGAAAAATAATATATTTTCTTTTTGATCAAAAATATACATAGTCCATTCGATTTCATGGATTAATCTTTCTTGTTCATTAAAGGTTAGAAGATACCAATTTAGGTTATGATTATTATAATAATTATATATTTCATTTTTTAAATATTCTATATTTAATTCTGATGTAGATGTTTCCATTTAATGAATTAATCTTTTAATATTTTTTAACTTTTGTTTTAGATGAAATATATGTTTGGATAAATCTATATATCTTCTTGTATGTGCTTTAAAACATATAACATTATTTCTTGTGAATAATTCTTGTTTAATAATATCTAAACTTTCTTTGTCTCTTATTATAGTTTCTCTATACCAACTTATTTCTTTTTTAAGATTTTGTAAATAATAACTCATTTTAGTTGTTCATAATTGTCTATTTCTGATGGTTTGTAATTATAAGTACTATAATCATCACTCTTATTATCATTTTCATAGATTGAGCTCTTTTTAAATATATCTTGTCTTTTTCATTTATAAAGTTTAAAGGTAGGTATGTTGAATGTCTAGACAATTCACCTATCATGTTTCCAAAAGATATTTCTATATTTTCATTCGTATGCCCTAAAATATTAGTTACATCTTTATTTAATTTTAAAGGCTTTGGTTTGACCATTTCTTCTAAATTCCATGTTTGATTTCTTGTTATTTCATCCCATTTTAATCTTTTAGGAGTACATATCTGTGAGTTTTCTAGATTAGCTTCAAAAATAACAGTTTCATTTTTAGGAACATCTATTCTAGCACAAGGTTTTACAGTGGTAGTCATTGTTTTATAATATACTCTATATATAACTACTAAAGGATCTGATCCTTCTTTTATTTCTATATTTTTGTCTTTATATCTAAAGTTAATACATCTAGTATATTTGGATCTTTTAAAAGAAGTTCTCCAACCCCTAGTGAAGATTTATTTCAAGACTCTCAAGATCCTTACGATAGTATAGACTTATAAAAAAGAATGTAAAAGAATGTAACAAGACAAGTTTCATTTTAGATAGGAAAGTAGATATAAACAATAGAGGACAACTAGCATTTTTAGAAGACCAACTATTCAAGACGTAAGCAATGACCTCAAAGGCATCAAGACAAAAGACTTTTAAAAAGAAAAAGAAGATGAAGACAACCACTCAACAAAAATAATTGAAGACAATAATACAAGACGATACTGGCATCTACCGGTAGAGAGAGAAAAATTACTCAAGACTTCAGCTATAAAAAAGAAGCGATAACAAAGAAAGAATCAGACTTGAATTTTATGAAGAAAAAACCCACACTTATATTATCCACCTGCCAATGTTCAAAAACCTTAGATTTTCAGATTATTGTATCCCCGGTACCTATAAACCAGACGTTAGATCAGACTTTCATCTCTGAACTAAGTTGTAATCAAGATTTTAATAAAGGTATAATTTTATAAAGATTTATATTATGAATTATTTAAATTTTCTATTAATCATTACAAATTTGATTGTTATAATCGAAATTCTTATATACATGATGTTTTGTATTATTCAAATAGAACTTTTTATTATTTATTTTACTAAAAACTAATTTTGATAGAATTACTATTGATCCTGTCATGATGTTTTATATTATTCAAATAGAATTTTTTATTATTTATTTTACTAAAAACTAATTTTGATAGAATTACCATTGATCATGTCGTGATTGGTATCACGACAGGATTTCTTCTAAGTCTCCATGGTCATGCTCAGCCTTTTATGTAATGAATCAAGCTGAAATTGAAAGAGGAGTATCAAGATTAGTTATAAACTACAAACCCTTAAACAAAGTATTAGAATGGATTAGATATCCAATACCTAACAAGAGAGATTTATTAAAAAAATTATATGATTCAAATGTATTTTCAAAGTTTGATATGAAATCAGGATTCTGGCAGATTCAAATAGATGAAAAAGATAAGTATAAAACAGGGTTTAATGTACCTTTTGGACATTATGAATGGAACGTTATGCCTTTTGGATTAAAAAATGCACCTTCTGAATTTCAAAATATTATGAATGATATAATTAATCCTATAAGCAATTTTGCAATAGTTTATATTGATGATGTATTAATATTTTCTAAAAATATAGATCAACATTTTAAACATTTAAATATATTTTATGATATTATATTTAGAAATATTTTAGCCGTCTCACCTACTAAAATAAGTCTTTTTAAAACAGAAATAAGATTTTTAGGACATGATATAGTCCAAAGAACCATTAAACCTATAAGAAAAAGTTTAGAATTCACAAGTAAGTTTCCTGATGAAATTAAAGATAAAAACAGTTACAAAGATGTGTTTTTAAAACCAATCACAATTAATGATTTACAATATAATCTGAGAACTTAAATTCTTTAGTATATTTGAATAATACAAAAGAATTAACATATGGAGAATTGGCTTCTAGAAATGCTTTAGTATATTTGAATAATACAAAAGAATTAAATTCTTATACATAATACTAAAATGAGCTATTATGTATAAGAATTTCGATTATAACAATCAAATTTGTAATGATTAATAGAAAATTTAGCAAAGTCAATGACTATGGCATCATGTCCTAAAAGATTGAAGAATGCAAGAATGATGAAGATTTTGCAAGAGTTATCAGTCAGATAAGAAGTTCTCCAAACCCTAGCGACGATTTATTTCAAGACTCTCAAGATCCTTACGATAGTATAGACTTATAAAAAAGAATATAAAAGAATGTAACAAGACAAGTTTTATTTTAGATAGGAAAGTAGATATAAACAATAAAGGACAACTAGCATTTCTAGAAGACCAACTATTCAAGATGTAAGCAATGACCTCAAAGGCATCAAGACAAAAGACTTTTAAAAAGAAAAAGATGATGAAGACAGCCACTCAACAAAAATAATTGAAGACAATAATACAAGACGATACTTGCATCTACCGGTAGAGAGAGAAAAATTACTCACGACTTCAGCTATAAAAGAGAAGCGATAACAAAGAAAGAATCAAACTTGAATTTTATGAAGAAAAAACCCACACTTATATTATCCACCTCGCAATGTTCAAAAACCTTAGATTTTCAAATTATTGTATCCCCAGTACCTATAAACCAGACGTTAGATCAGACTTTCATCTCTGAACAAAGTTGTATTCAAGATTTTAATAAAGGTATAATTTTATAAAGATTTCTATTATGAATTATTTAAATTTTCTATTAATCATTACAAATTTGATTGTTATAATCGAAATTATTATATACATGATGTTTTGTATTATTAAAATAGTACTTTTTATTATTTATTTTTCTAAAAACTAATTTTGATAGAATTACCCTTGATCCTGTCGTGATTGGTATCAGAGCCATTTCTACAAAGAAGTAATAGGTTTTAAGTCTTATAAAATATGAGTCATAATGTTTCTATTATGTTAAACAAATGAGTAAGTTTTATATTAAATGAATACACCATGACTGCGTTGGTAAGTCATGTCGATCAATGTCCGTTGGAATTATCCGTACTAGGAGAGTAAGACAGTCGTACCAGGACGATATGGGGATGTTCTCGTGGAATTGTTTATTCAGGTAATATAACTTTATTTAGTTGATTTACAAAATTGAAACAATATTAAATTCATCATGAATATGATATCAAAAACTATTACTAAAATCGAAAGAGGGTTCCTCTTCTGATATTAAAGAAGTACAAGATCATACTATTGTGAAATTATGATTTCAATAAGAAAAACAATTCAAAATTGGAATATTCCTAGCAAAATGTTAAAACAAGTTATAGAGTCGGATCTTTGAATTTTTCCATGTTATTCTTTTAATAATTACTGAAAAAACTTTACCTTTATTACAAGACCATCAAAGTATAAAATTATTATTTGAAAAAGCTATTAAAGAACACAGAAAGTCATATAAATTTCTACATATTGGTTTAGTTCAAATAGCTATAAAACCTTTGACTAGAATAGGGATTGATGCACCTATTTGCATGATACTAAGAGATGCTAGATTACTTAAGTTTGATCAGTCATTGCTAGCTTTAGCTTAGTCTAATATATGTAATGGCCCCATATATTTTAATTTCTATCCAAATTTTACAATATCTTAAAAAGATCCAAATATACTAGATGTATTAAACTTTAGTATATAAGACAAATAAAATATAGAAAATAAAGATAGGATCAGGAGCCTTTAGTAGTTATATATAGAGTATATTGTAAAACAATGACTACCACTGTAAAACCTCGTTCTAGAATAGATGTTCCTAAGAATGAAACTATTATTTTTGAAGCTAATCTAGAAAACTCACAGATATGCACTCCTAAAAGATTAAAACGGGATGAAATAACAAGAAATCAAACATGAAATTTAGAAGAAATGGTCAAACCAAAGCCTTTAAAATTAAATAAAGGATTGTACTAATATTTTTAGAGCATACGAAATGGGAAATATAGAAATATCTTTTGGAAACATGATAGGCGAATCATCTAGACATTCAACATACATACCTTCAAACTTTATAAATGAAGAAGACAAGATATATTTAAAAAGAGCTCAATCTATGAAAATGAGAGGCGTCGATTTAATAATTCTATACCTAAACCTTTATATGAAAATGATAATAAGAGTGATGATTGAAGTACTTATAATTACAAACCATCAGAAATAGACAATTATGAACAACTAAAATGAGTTATTATTCATAAAATTTTAAAAAAGAAATAAATTTGTATAGAGAAACTATAATAAGAGATAAAGAAAGTTTAGATATTATTACACAAGAATTATTCACAGGAAATAATGTTATATATTTTAAAGCACATACAAGAAGATATATAGATTTATCCAAACATATATTTCATCTAAAACAAAAGTTAAAAAATCTTAAAAGATTAATTCATTAAATGGAAACATCTACATCCGAATTAAATATAGAATATTTAAAAAATGAAATATATAATTATTATAATAATCATAACATAAATTGGTATCTTCTAACCTTTAATGAACAAGAAAGATTAATCCATGATATCGAATGGACTGTGTATATTTTTGATAAAAAAGAAAATATATTATTTTTCTCATGGTTTTAATTATATTGTATTGAAAATAATATTAATTTTCCTATTAGTGAAAAAATACAAGAAACCACAAATATAAATAGAACATATATGGATTTAGAAACAAAAGAAACTATATAACATTATTTCCTGTGAATAATTCTTGTTTAAATCTATATATCTTCTTGTATGTGGCTTTAAATCAGTATAACATTATTTCACTGTGATTAATTCTTGTTTAATAATATCTTAAACTTTCTTTATCTCTTTTTTTATAGTTTCTTCTATCCAATTCATTTCTTTTTTAAGATTTTGTGAATAATAACTCATTTTAGTTTGTTCATAATTGTCTATTTCTGATGGTTTGTAATTTGATAAGTTACTTCAATCATCACTTCTTATTATCATTTTCCATATTAACGTTTAGGTATAGAATTATATACGACGCCTATCTCATTTTCAATAGATTGAGCTCTTTTAAATATATCTTGTCTTTTCTTAAAAGTTTGAGGTATGTGATGTTGAAAGTCTAGATGATCACCTAGATGGTTTCCAAAGATAGTTCTTATTTTCCATTCGTAAGCTCTAAAATATTAGTTACATCTTTATTTATTTTTAAAGGCTTTGGTTTGACCATTTCTTCTAAATTCCATGTTTGATTTCTTGTTATTTCATCGTATTTTAATCTTTTAAGAGTACATATCTGTGAGTTTTCTAGATTAGCTTCAAAAATAACAATTTCAATTTTAGGAACAGCTATTCTAGCACGAGGTTTTACAGTGGTAGTCATTGTTTTATAATATACTCTATATATAACTACTAAAGGATCTGATCCTTCTTTTATTTCTATATTTTTTGTCTTTATATCTAAAGTTAATACATCTAGTATATTTGGATCTTTTAAAGATATTGTAAAATTTGGATAACAATTAAAATATATGGGGCCATTACATATATTAGACTCAGCTAAAGCTAGCAACGACTGATCAAACTTAAGTAATCTAGCATCTCTTAGTATCATGCAAATAGGTGCATCAATCCCTATTCTAGTCAAAGGTTTTATAGCTATTTGAACTAAACCAATATGTAGAAATTTATATGACTTTCTTTGTTCTTTAATAGCTTTTTTTGAAAATAATTTTATACTTTGATGGTCTTGTAATAAAGGTAAAGTTTTTTCAGTAGTATTAATAGAATAACTTTGGAAAAATTCAAAAGATCCGACTCTATAAATAGTTTTAACATCTTGCTTAGGAATATTCCAATTTTGTAATTTGCACATCTACTTTAAAATTTACTTCACCCTCAAAATTATCAAAGATAAATGTTGAAATCGCTAAAAAGATTGAAGAATGCAAGAATGATGAAGATTTTGCAAGAGTTATCAGTCAGATAAGAAGTTCTCCAACCCCTAGCGAAGATTTATTTCAAGACTCTAAAGATCCTTACGATAGTATAGACTTATAAAAAAGAATGTAAAAGAATGTAACAAGACAAGTTTTATTTTAGATAGGAAAGTAGATATAAACAATAAAGGACAACTAGCATTTCTAGAAGACCAACTATTCAAGACGTAAGCAATGACCTCAAAGGCATCAAGACAAAAGACTTTTAAAAAGAAAAAGAAGATGAAGACAGCCACTCAACAAAAATAATTGAAGACAATAATACAAGACGATACTGGCATCTACCGATAGAGAGAGAAAAATTACTCAAGACTTCAGCTATAAAAGAGAAGTGATAACAAAGAAAGAATCAGACTTGAATTTTATGAAGAAAAAACCCACACTTATATTATCCACCTCCCAATGTTCAAAAACCTTAGATTTTCAGATTATTGTATCCCCAGTACCTATAAACCAGACGTTAGATCAGACTTTCATCTCTGAACAAAGTTGTAATCAAGATTTTAATAAAGGTATAATTTTATAAAGATTTCTATTATGAATTATTTAAATTTTCTATTAATCATTACAAATTTGATTGTTATAATCGAAATTATTATATACATGATGTTTTGTATTATTAAAATAGTACTTTTTATTATTTATTTTACTAAAAACTAATTTTGATAGAATTACCCTTGATCCTGTCGTGATTGGTATCAGAGCCATTTCTGCGAAGAAGTAATAGGTTTTAAGTCTTATAAAATATGAATCATAATGTTTCTATTATGTTAAACAAATGAATAAGTTTTATATTAAATGAATACAACATGACTGCGTTGGTAAGTCATGTCGATCAATGTCCGTTGGAATTAGCCGCACCAGGAGAGTAAGACGGCCGTACCAGGACGATATGGGGATGTTCCCGTGGAATTGTTTATTCAGGTAATATAAACTTTATTCAGTTGATTTACAAAATTGAAACAATATAATTCATCATGAATAAGATATCAAAACTATTACTAAATCGAAAGAATGGTTCCTCTTCTGATATTGAAGAAGAACAAGATCATACTAATTCTGTTGAAATTATGATTTCAAATATAGAAAACAAATTACAAAATTGGAATATTCCTAAGCAAGATGTTAAAACTATTTATAGAGTCGGATCTTTTGAATTTTTCCAAAGTTATTCTTTTAATATTACTGAAAAAACTTTACCTTTATTACAAGACCATCAAAGTATAAAATTATTTTCAGAAAAAGCTATTAAAGAACACAGAAAGTCATATAAATTTCTACATATTGGTTTAGTTCAAATAGCTATAAAACCTTTGACTAGAATAGGGATTGATGCACCTATTTGCATGATACTAAGAGATGCTAGATTACTTAAGTTTGATCAGTCGTTGCTAGCTTTAGCTGAGTCTAATATATGTAATGGCCCCATATATTTTAATTGTTATCCAAATTTTACAATATCTTAAAAAGATCCAAATATACTAGATGTATTAACATTAGATATAAAGACAAAAAATATAGAAATAAAAGAAGGATCAGATCCTTTAGTAGTTATTTATAGAGTATATTGTAAAACAATGACTACCACTGTAAAACCTCGTGCTAGAATAGATGTTCCTAAAAATGAAACTATTATTTTTGAAGCTAATCTAGAAAACTCACAGATATGTACTCCTAAAAGATTAAAATGGGATGAAATAACAAGAAATCAAACATGGAATTTAGATGAAATGGTCAAACCAAAGCCTTTAAAATTAAATAAAGATGTAACTAATATTTTAGAGCATACGAATGGAAATATAGAAATATCTTTTGGAAACATGATAGGCGAATCATCTAGACATTCAACATACATACCTTCAAACTTTATAAATGAAGAAGACAAGATATATTTAAAAAGAGCTCAATCTATGAAAATGAGAGGCGTCGATTTTAATAATTCTATACCTAAACCTTTATATGAAAATGATAATAAGAGTGATGATTGAAGTACTTATAATTACAAACCATCAGAAATAGACAATTATGAACAACTAAAATGAGTTATTATTCACAAAATCTTAAAAAAGAAATAAATTTTTATAGAGAAACTATAATATGAGATAAAGTAAGTTTAGATATTATTAAACAAGAATTATTCACAGGAAATAATGTTATATATTTTAAAGCACATACAAGAAGATATATAGATTTATCCAAACATATATTTCATCTAAAACAAAAGTTAAAAAATCTTAAAAGATTAATTCATTAAATGGAAACATCTACATCCGAATTAAATATAGAATATTTAAAAAATGAAATATATAATTATTATAATAATCATAACATAAATTGGTATCTTCTAACCATTAATGAACAAGAAAGATTAATCCATGATATCGAATGGACTATGTATATTTTTGATAAAAAAGAAAATATATTATTTTTCTCAAGGTTTTAATTATATTGTATTGAAAATAATATTAATTTTCCTTTTAGTGAAAAAATACAAGAAACCACAAATATAAATAGAACATATATGGATTTAGAAACAAAAGAAACTATATAACATTATTTCCTGTGAATAATTCTTGTTTAAATCTATATATCTTCTTGTATGTGCTTTAAAACATATAGCATTATTTCATGTGAATAATTCTTGTTTAATAATATCTAAACTTTCTTTATCTCTTATTATAGTTTCTCTATACCAATTTATTTCTTTTTTAAGATTTTGTGAATAATAACTCATTTTAGTTGTTCATAATTGTCTATTTCTGATGGTTTGTAATTATAAGTACTACAATCATCACTCTTATTATCATTTTCATATAAAGGTTTAGGTATAGAATTATTAAAATCGACGCCTCTCATTTTCATAGATTGAGCTCTTTTTAAATATATCTTGTCTTCTTCATTTATAAAGTTTGAAGGTATGTATGTTGAATGTCTAGACGATTCACCTATCATGTTTCCAAAAGATATTTCTATATTTCCATTCGTATGCTCTAAAATATTAGTTACATCTTTATTTAATTTTAAAGGCTTTGGTTTGACCATTTCTTCTAAATTCCATGTTCGATTTCTTGTTATTTCATCCCTTTTTAATCTTTTAGGAGTACATATCTGTGAGTTTTCTAGATTAGTGATATGTGAGAAATCACATATCCTTATTATACCAAAAATGGCCCTTAAATAATCAAAATGTGCAAAAATATGCTTGTATTTGTGTATTTTGTTGTTTGTGAATGTGTAGGTACGGATATTGCAAAAATCACAAGAAAACGATCAAAACCGGACAAACACGGACACGGGAACGGATAGAGTGCACAATAGCCGGAAGTTTTCTAGCAAAAGGTCAACAAAGTCAACCTTGGTCAACCCTTGGTCAAACCACAAAATGCCAAAACCCTCAAAATACCCAAATGAGCCTTAATGTTAAACCAAATTCACAATAAGTCCTTAAAACCCTAACACCGTTAGTCTTTTTATTATAAAGACTAACGGTCGTTATCTCTTTATAACCAAATCCCTTATAAATTCACCGAGCCCAAATAATAAACCTGTGGCCCATTTCTTTTTTATAAGAGCCCAAGTCAAACACCCATTTCCCGGGTCAAACCTCAAACGTATAACATTTGGGGGGGCGGGAAAAACAGTTTTCACTGTTCACCGTCTCCCCCAATCAATTAATCATCAAAATTACCCCTGTAAAATCTAATTAACCCACTCATTTCACTTATCCACAAGATTCTTAGTACTAAGCTACACCTCAGCAAAGAAAAACGTCATCAAACGTTTGTGATTGGTCAAGACTCTGACAAAGAATGACACGCGAGGCTCAAAAGAAACACACCTTGATGGTAAATTTACACTAAAGAAAGGCCAAAAGAAGCACAAGAGCTCCAAAGATGTAGGATTGCCAGCTTGGCAATCCGTGTGACAAATATCAATCCAAAGGCTATGATTGAAGATCCAATGATTGGCAAGGATTCAAGGGCAGAGATCAAATCCAAGAGGAGCGTGTGTTGAAGACCTGGAACCTTCCTCTCGAGCCTATAAATAAGAGGCTTCACTCACTCACAAAAGCATCTAGTTAGCTAATATAGGAGTAGTGTAGAAATAGCTTTTAGCTTATTGTAATTTTTAGCTTATTGTCATTTAATCCTTGTAATTTTCATTTAAAAAGCTTTGTAATTCTTTTCATCAATAAAATTTGCAGTTTACTTTTAATCTTGTGTTTTAATTTTTTACTTAATATGCAATATGGTTTGATAAGTTTCAATAGGCTCTTAATAAGCTGTCTAATTCACTACTCAGACTAGTTAAATACTCATTTAAGCTCTTAAAGCTTAAATGAGCTTAATAATTCTCAAATCCACCCTCAAATTTACCTCAGCTTAATTTTGGAAGGGAAACCAGATTTGGATGGGTTTCTAGGACCTCACCAGCTTATCTGGAGTTTGTTGATAGCTTAATAGAGCATTTATAAGCCTTGTTTTGTGCAAAGGCAGTTGTAAGTTCTCTTTTTACATTTTTAGCTTTAATTTGCTTTTCTAGCTTATTACTGCTTATTGCCTGCTTAACTTGTTTAGAATAGCTTATATGTGCTT
>BQNB010039465.1:8343-48047 GCA_026074375.1 Tanacetum coccineum | reverse complement strand
GCCAACTTGTTAACTTAAAATGCCTAAAATAACTTATAAATGAAAAGTGCTAAAGATCTTAAACATTAGGAGGTAGATGTGTCAAAAACATAAAATATTTTATAACACCCCACCCCCTCCCCGTTTTCACTCACACATACATACCACACTTACACCTTTTCTCTCTAAAACGCTCCTTCGAATCGTCATCTTTTAGCTCACCATTTTCATTTAATTTCATGCTTAAGGTATGACTAAAACATTTATCCTTACACCTTAATGATCCTACATCTTGAACGAATTTCATTTTTACAAGGTTTAAGATCGAAAACCCTAAAAATCAAATTTAGGTTCTTCAAAATTGAAACTGAGTGAAAACGCATATTTATTGAGGGGTTTTGTTCACATTAGGGTGTTAATGATTCGTGTATAGCAGTTTTTAATAAAGATATCATATGCATTAGATTTGTTTGATTTTGTGTGTCGAAGATGAGTGTTTTTGAGTTTTTGTAGAAAAAGTTTGTGGGTTTTGTGTTAGATAAGTGTAAAATATATTATTGAATGTATGTGTGCTTTGATATCCACATTATGAATGTTTGTTCTTAGTGCAAATCGATTTTATTGTTAGGAACACGAAAGTGTCGGTCACTTCCATAGATAATTGTAGTTAGCTCGTTAAGTTAATTTTTGAAAACTTACTAGGCTAGTTAGCTAAAGCTCATGGACAAACCCATGAAGGCCTAAGCCCATGTCAACATGTAAGTATTTATACACCTCTTCATGTTTTAGAGAGATGGTTGGTTGTTCATTTTTCACATACTTACGCATTTCATTTCTATGTTTACTTTCTCTCTCTAAGTGTTCATCCAACCCACTCTCTCTCTAAAACAACCTCTTTCCCTCTCATCAAGTATGTTATTAGATTAGTCTTCATTTATGGAGAAAAATGCTCGTTTGTATTAATTAATGATGAATCTGTGTCTATGAGATGTTAAAATTGTTCATGTGTATACTCCAATGCTATATGACTAAATTTTGAAGTTAAAAACATGGTTAAAACCATTTGAGTTTGTAAACCAAATTGGCAATTCTTTGTTTAAATTGAACTAGAAGTTCCCATTAATTGAACGAACTCGCAGGGTGTAGTATTGAACAAACTCGTAGGTTGTGGTGTTGACCGAACTTGCATGTTGTAGTGTTGATCGAACTCGCAGTTTGCTTTAGTGACCGAACTCGTAGTTTCCTTTAGTGACCGAACTCGCAGTTAGCATTAGTGACCGATCTCGCAGTTTGCTTTTGTGACCGAATTCGCAGTTTGCTTTAGAGACCAAATTCACATTTAGCTTTAGTAATCGAATTCGCAGTTTGCTTTAGTAACTGAACTCGCAGTTAGAATTACTGACCAAACTCGCAGTTTTCAGTATTGACCGAACCTGTACTTTCTCAATAGTGACCGAATTAGCAGTTTACACTTAACTTTCAAGAGTCATAATTCTAATTAAAGGAAACAAAAGGCTAAGCACTTAGATTCTAATTAGGAGGTAACTTAAAACTTGTTTTGGATAGCAAATTTAAAATTGGTTATCTTTGAAATCTAATCAAGTTAAAAAATGGCTTAACTAGTGTAACTAAAACAAGACTTAGGTAATCTAAATCCCTACTAGTTAGAATGAACTAGATTCCTAGATAGTCTAATTATGTTACAAAGGTGACCTAACCCATTAAGCTAAATTAAGTTAACCCTTTCCATGATTAGTTCTCTAAATGTGTTGAATGCTTTAAGTGCCATAGCTTGAAAATGTCTTTATAGTGTCTTATATAAACTTGTTTATATATATAAAATGTATTGACTCTTTTTTAGCAGAATCATGAGTATTATAAAAGAACAATAGCAAGCCCTTAACGATGCTCTTGTTTCACGAGAACAACGTCTAAGGATTGGGAATTGTGACTTCAGATTAAGCACAACATTCAAGCCCAAGGAACCTACTTATAACAACCCACAATTTTCATCAATGTAATTATCCATCTATTAAATTAGATGCAATTTCCATCAATGTAATATCTACTTATTAAATTAAGTACAACCATCTTAACGGGAATTTTTTTTGCTTTATTTCATGTCAACTATGTAACGTAACTTACATAGCAAACTAAACGAGCTCACACAACAACCAATGCCAACTATATCTATGTTTATATCATGTAAACATCCTAATATGTCAAGTCTATGTCGTAATATCATTTTTACCAAATACGTTATCCGTTTAATGTACCATTTACAACGTTATTTCAAAACAAGCATTATACGTTAACATTTATTCCAAAAACCCTAAATTCATGTAATGTTTTCATTTAAACCAAGTGTATAAATATTCAAGGCATGTGTACAAGTATCATAGCATAATATTTGAATTATGTTTCCCTCCAAAACCTAATGTACAACTCCCTATAGCTCAATATACAACACAATAAAGCACGAATTCAAATAAGCTCATTTTCCCCTCCATTTCTTAAGGCATCTTGTACCACATTTTAAACACATGTTACAAGCTTCCAATGCACCACATTTAAACTAGATTTCCCTCCCTTTTCATTACATATACACGTCCTAAATCCAAAACCCTAATTCGAAACCCTAATTGAACCCGACACCTTTTAAACCTATTTTAAACCAAGCTAGCACCCTTACACCATGTTCACCACCTTTCCTAGCTACTTGTCACCACCAAGAAACCACCCTAGCTCCTTGTCATCACCAAGCAACCACCCTACCACCTCCATCACCACCCTTGCTCACCAAGCAAACAAACACCCCCTCGTCACCCATGAAAACCGAACCCTCTCACACCCCTACACCTCATCCTAGTATTCCTTGGTCACCACTCTACATCCTTGAACCCCACTCCAAGTTTACTTGGCCACCACACCAAGTAACTTGGCCATTACTCCTCCTTTTTCACTATATATACACGAACACACACATACACTTTCAATTCACTCTTAAACTTCAAACTACCTTAAAATCATAATCCAAGCCATGTCCTAGAAGTGAAGTGAAGTCCCTAGATCAGTTAGAAGCCAAGGAAAAAGAAGGAGAAGCCCTAGAACTTGTCACAAAGTCGTACGAACCAAAAACCCCTATTTCGACCCATTTTCAAGTTGTAAGTTATTCTACTAGTTCAATAAGCTCTTGCCTTGTTTTAGAACTTTCATAAGGCTTGTTAGATCCTATATAAACTCTTGTTTAAGTTCTTGAACCACAAACCCATGCGGTTTGGTTTTCCTAAACCAAACGAACCCGTTTTGGATTTTAAAGCTAACAAGCTCTTTTCATAAGCTATAAGCTCATAAAAGTTACTTATTTTAGCTTATATTAATAAGCTATAACCTGCAAAATTGATTTCTAAATCAAAAATATCAATATTATGGTTTTTGGACTAAATTCGCAAATGTTTTCATGCAAAGGGGTATATATTGTAAATTCTTGAAACTTATAACTAAAGGGGCTGAAATTGTCATTATTCCAAAGTTATAACTATGAGGGGCTGTTTTGTAAAGTTTTAAAGTTAAAGGTTTAAATTATATATACTTTATATATAAAGGACTAACTTTGTAAATATATATAAACCAAGGGTATATATTGTCATTTTGCATTCTTAAAGGTATAAAATGTAATATTTTTATATAAATTATAAAAATATATTTAAATATTATAAGACTCGATTTTATTAAAACCCGACACATTTGTCGTTATCATTCGTCGATCGAAACACTATAAAATCAATTATGTTATAAATATAACATAATTTATCATCCACTAGCTTTTGAAGAAACTTAAAAAGATAAAATCTTATCATTTAAACTATAACGTATCACGTTACTAGGGAGTTTCATGTGAGGGGTTTCATTTGGGTAGACGTTTTGACGAGTTGCTGGATTTACGATTTAAAGTGTCCTAGCTCCTCAAACGTTTACTACATGACCTCTGGATTATGATAGCCCGAACAGTGTTACGATGTTTTCATAAACTAATAAACTAAATTAACGTCAATGTTAAATAAAGCTTTGAAGTATAATCAAACTAAGACTTGACACATATTACCTCAGATTGCGTGACGAGGCCGCTTACTCTCATTTGAATTAAATTTCAAATCAATCAACTACCTTATCAAGGTGAGTTCATAGTCCTACTTTTACATGTTTTCTAAACTCTGTGGGGAGATACATGCTATAAACCATGAATACAAGTGTTTTCAACTGTATGCTATCCTGATGTATTATTGCCTAAGTATCTCTATTTGCCATAAGGCCCTACTATCTTGAACTGTTAATTACTTGTAACCAGCGCGAATGCCGTGAATAGATCTATTAGGACTGAACTTCCCCGTCCGGGTAGGTAACAACGCACTACCATGTCAAATGGACGCATTTCATTTGAGTAACTCCGGGTGTTTGGCAAAGCACCCACTCGGGGCAACAACTTATGAATAACATTTACTTAAGGCTTCAGTGTCATGAGCTTAGTGCAATAATATAATATTTTTTTCCCATGATAATTGTATTCGTTGCAATTATTACACTTTTAATAACTTGTATTCAACTATTACATTACAAACATTGTGAATTTCACTCAACCGTTGTGTTGACCCTTTTAGCATGTTTATCTTAAGTAATTGAGCAAACTATGGCATGGAGTGGCATTAGACTTGAGGATGTGCAAACCTGTTATCATTCAACTTTATATTTTGAAATGTATTTTGGGACCTCCATTTGTAAAAACTCTGATGAATAATGAATGATAACTTATCTTTTAAAAATGTCTCTTTTGAGTCGTTTTCTATTATTGTGACTATGATTCATGAAGTAATACCCCAAATTAGCTTCCGCTGCTATATGTCAAATATCAGGGTGTTACATAATGAGGATTAGGTGGCTATTTATAGGAGAGGGAGGAGGCTTTCCTTCCTTCTTTTATTTTCCTAATTTTGCTAATTAGTCCCTAATCTTTGGTAAATATGCTATTTTTCACTTTTAGCATATTAAACCTTATTACAAACTACTTTCTACTAAGTACAATAAAGAATAAACACTAGAAATAAATAAAACCACTTAAACCATCATAATCGAAACTTTTATGATCCTAACAATCTCCCCCTACAGGTCAATTATTTTGGGTGTTCCCTCCTTAATCCTAGTGGTTGTCCATCCACGTACATTTCCCATCTTCTCATTTGATCATGATACTTCAACCGTTCTTCAATCTCTTCAGCAAATAGTTGTAAGTATTCAACATCTTTTTTACTCAGGTTGTGAGTCACATAACCATACTTAACATCGTTGTTATAGCTCTTTAATCCTTCCAAGACTTTTTTCAATGTAGCATCACAAGACTTATGAACTTCTTGATGTCTCATCACTCTCTTTTCTTTCTTGATGTTCTAGTATATAATGCCATACACAGGTTTAGAGATGATAGAGAACACCTTGTACTTTGTCGTTATCATTCGTCGATCGAAACACTATAAAATAATTATGTTATAAATATAACATAATTTATCATCCACTAGCTTTTGAAGTAATCTAAAATGATAAAATCTTATCATTTAATCTATAACGTATCACTGGTGTACAAGGGAATTTCAGTGATGTGTTTGACTTTTTTGACGAGTTTGCTGGATTTACAATTTAAAGTGTCCTGGCTCCTCAAACGTTTATTACATGACCTCTGGATTATGATAGCCCGAACAGTGTTATGATGTTTTCATAAACTAAATTAACGTCAATGTTAAATAAAGCTTTGAAGTATAATCAAACTAAGACTTGACATATATTAACTCAGGTTGCGTGACAAAGCCGTTTAACACCATCTAAGTCACTTTTGACATCAATCAGATTTCCCTGAACTAAGGTGAGTTCATAATCCCACTTTTACATGTTTTTCTAAACTCCATGGGAGATACATGCTATAAACCATGAATACAAGTGCTTTTCTAACTGTATGCTGTCTTGATATATTATTGCCTAAGTTTGCCTGCACTACCAATATTTTTTAATCATGAACCATTAGTCACTTGTGAGTGAACGCGAATATTGTGGATAGATTTATCGGGGTGTGACGACTCTCGTTGGTGTGCCTGTACTTTTGGTACCAATAGCACTATATTTGATTATAATGGGTAACTTTGGCAAGTTACCTTTCATGAGGGCTTAGTTCCTCCCTAATGTCACTACGGAAAATCATTTAACAGGTTGAGTCCATGACTTAAATTTAAAAATACTGTTTACTATGATAATTGTAAATGCAATTACAATTATTACAAACTATGGGTGTATAACAATGTAACCCTTTATTGAACTTGTATTCAACTATTATAACTTAAAACCTGTGAATTTCACTCAACATTTGTGTTGACTTTTAAGCATGTTTATCTTTGGTAACTGAGCATCTTATGGCACGGAGTGGCATTGGACATGAGGACGTCCAAACCTATTGTCATTCAACTGTTATGTTTTTGAAATGATTTTGGACCTTCGTTTTGAAAAAACTCTGATGATAATGAGATGATAACTTATCTTTTAAAAACGTCTCTTTTGAGTCGTTTTCTATGATTATGACTGTTGATTTATGAAGTAATACCCCAAATTAGCTTCCGCTGCTATATGTCAAATATGAGGGTGTTACAGATTGGTATCAAGAGCCGCGGTTATAGAGAACAAGGTTAAAACCTAAACTATAACCACTTTTTCCATCCAAGAAAGTCCTCCGTGCTACTGCATTCCCAAATATTATGTAAATGATACATAACTATTATACTATTATATAAATAACTTATGTTATTTTCCACTGGGTTGTTTCAGAAATATGTCTTCCAACACTTCCGACTATATCTACCCTATTATCGTCCCATCTGATGTCAATATTGAGGATGCCTTTTCCTCTACAACTACTCCTAACTATACTCCGGCTTCATTAGACTATTCCCCAGCTTCACCGGGAAACACCTCTCCTAATCCTTCAGATGATTTATCTAAGTATCTTTTGGCCTCGTTAGCCATCTCACCTTTTCACGATGATCCATATATGAAAGTTATGCAAGCATATAATAATGCTACTAGTGATGAATCACCTATTCCACTACCACAAGCACCTATTGCTCCATCAACTGTTGTGCCTCCATCTTTAATGTTTGATCCCCAAGACTTCTTTCTTCCTAAAAAGACTTTACCACCTAAGAAACGAGCCCGATCCCGATCATCCTTCTCTACTTCTACTCTACCTCAAGTGTTTGAAATTGGAGAAAGTTCTTATAAGACGCATCTATAACGTCATGAGGAACAAATCGAGACTATTCTAAATCACTTAGATGAACTCCCTCTTGAGCGTATTGAGCACATAGAAGATATTATAGAAGGTCTTGGTAACGGTCAAGTAGTTATACAACAAGGTTTTGATCATCTCGAAACCGAACTTCATGAAGCCCGTGCTCAGATTGCTGGATTTCAAAAAGAACAAATAAGGCATGATGATGAGATTGTTCTTACTCGCGTCAGGGTTTCTACTCTAGAAATGATCATTGAGGATATCCAGGTTCACCACCGATAAGATATGAAGAATCTTCTAGACAATATCCGTGAGCTCAAGAATCACAAGGGAGGACCACCAGTCTACTAGACTAGATCTTTATCATTTACAGTTTTTGTTAGAATCCAACCACTGGATGTGTGGCATAAATAATGACGCTTGTCAAATTTTGACTATGTAAACTATGTAAGACAAGTTATTTATGACTTAATACAGTGGTGATTTAATTATACTTCGCTGTTTATGATACCAAATTATGTATGTCATGGTTGCCTATCCTAAACTCTGTAGTATGACGATTTATATCTTCATCCGGGATTACCATGGTTCTCTTACCATCTGGTCTTCTCAAACCTTTATACCTAAGTATCATGGATATGATCAATAATCAAGACGTTGTGCATAATTTTTTTTTGGAATCTAAGACTTCCAAATAAGAATGATATGTCAACTAAATTCAATATCACTAAGTATGCAAATTTTAATTTTTATACGATGACTTGTGATATGACTCATTATATGAATTCTTATTCTGTGTTGTCTTGTAAATGTTGATAGAATGGCTCCCAAGAGGACATCAACATCTGCAGCACCAGCCATGACTTAGGCCGCAATCAGGAAACTAGTCACTGATAGTGTTGCCACAGCTCTAGAAGCGCAAGCTGCTACCATGGAAAATTATGACAATACCAACATTGCATAGATAAATATTTTTTGATGTTGTCTTGTGAATGTTGATAGCTCCCAAGAGGACATCAACATCTGCAGCACTAGCCATGACTCAGACCGCCATCAGAAAACTAGTTGATGATAGTGTTGTCGTAGCTCTGGAGGCACAAGCTGCTACCATGACAATACCAATAGGAACACCGGACCAAGAGAAGTTCTTGTAGCAAGAAAATGTAGCTACAAAGAGTTTATGAGCTGTCAACCTTTCAATTTCAAAGGTACAGAAGGCGCTGTTGGTCTCATCCGCTGGTTTGGATAAACTGAATCGGTATTTTCCTATAGCAACTGCACCAAGGATTTCAAAGTGAAGTTTGCTACTGGCACTCTAACAAAAGAAGCTTTATCCTGGTGGAATTCATTCGCCCAGCCTATTGGAATAAAGGAAGCCTACAAGATCACATGGTCTGAATTTAAAAATCTCTTAATAAAGAAGTATTGTCCCCGAACTGAGGTCAAGAAAATAGAAGATGAATATTACAATCTGACTGTAAAAGGAAATGATCTCAAGACTTACCTTAGAAGATTCCAGGAATTAGCAGTTTTGTGTCTAACTATTGGTGGCCACATTCTTAGAAACTCCATGGAGAAGTCCTTCATCGAGGGATTACCCAGAATATTGCAGGAAATGTTACCCGCTTTAAAGCCCAAACTTGGAGGAAGCCATACCATAACTCAAAGGTTAATAGGATCAAGTAACAAATCACAATTGTGTGCAGGAACCAATGATCACAAACGAAAGTTTGATGATAGAAGAACCTTCACCAACAACAACTGCCAAAACAACCGTAACAACAATAACAACCGCAACCATGATCGCCAACAACAACAAAATAGAAGGCAAGAAACTGTCAAGGCTTATACTGTCACCCCAACTGAAAACAAAAGGTATATTGGAAGCTTTCCCCTGTGTAAGAAATGTACCCTGCATCACACATGACCTTGTACTATCAAGTGTCAGACTTGCAACAAGGTGGGTCATCTGACCAAGAACTATAGAAACAAAGGGCCAGCCACTGGAAGCAACCTGCAAGCACCAGAGTCATAACTTGTCATGCCTGTGGAGAGAAAGGACATTACAAGAACCAATGCCCAAAAGCAAACAACAGTGCCTATGGGAGAGCATACTTGCTGAGGGACAAGAATGCTCACCAAGACCCAAACGTATCACGGGTATGTTCCTTCTAAACCAACATCTAGCTAGAGTATTATTTGATTCTGGAGTCGATAAAAGCTTCGTATCCATATCTTTTGCCTCTAAGCTAAATATCCCACCCATTACAATAGATACCTTTTATGATATCGAAATGGCTGACGGAAACCTAGTAAGCACAAATACCGTTATTCAGGGTGCAATCCTGACCTTGATAAACCAACCTTACAAAATTGATCGTATGCCAATTAAACTCGGTAGTTTTGACGTCGTCATTGGTATGGATTGGTTATCCAAGTATCATGCTAGGATTATCTGTGACGAGAAA
The DNA here is from genome assembly GCA_026074375.1 of Tanacetum coccineum. Taxonomy (NCBI): domain Eukaryota; kingdom Viridiplantae; phylum Streptophyta; class Magnoliopsida; order Asterales; family Asteraceae; genus Tanacetum; species Tanacetum coccineum. Next base: position 38,276 of record BQNB010039465.1, on the reverse strand, counting down.
GTCGTCCACATTTCCATCGACAGTAGTAGTCAGGAAATTTTTCCTAAAAATCTACCTGGCCTTCCTCCCTTTCGCCAAGTAGAATTTCAAATCAATTTAATTCCAGGAGCGGCACCTATAGCCCGAGCACCTTACAGATTAGCTACTTCAGAAATACTGGAACTATCAAACCAACTTCAAGAGTTAGCAGAACGAGGTTTTATCCAACCAAGTACTTCGCCTTGGGGAGATCCTATCTTATTTGTTAAAAAGAAAGACAGATCTTTCAGAATGTGTATCGATTACCAGGAGTTAAATAAACTTACTATAAAGAATCGTTACCCATTACCCAGGATCGATGACTTATTCAACCAACTTCAAGGATCGAGTGTTTACTCAAAAATCAACTTAAGATCAAGTTATCATCAACTGAGAGTAAGGAATGAAGATATTTCCAATACTGCTTTCAGAACAAGATACGGACACTATGAATTTCAAGTTGATCCATTTGTTTAACTAATGCGCGCTGCTGTATTCATGGATCGTCATGAATCGTAGTATGTAAACCATACAGTGGACAAATTCGTAATAAGTGTTTTCCTCAATGATATTTCTTATCTACTCTTGAAACAACTAATAACACACAAATCATCTGAGAAATAATTTTAGAATACGCAGAAAGGAGAACTGTATCCAAGATTCCCCAAGTGTGGATTTCTGGATCAATATTCGTGCCATTTAATGTCTCATTCTTCCTTCTCATAATTTTGGAAAATCATAACCAGCCAAGGCGAAACTTCTTCTACTTAACATACAAACACCGTTTTGATACATGTTTTATGTTTTTTTTAAAAGTAGATGATTTATAATCATGATAATGAATGAATTAGGATCCTTTTTTCATTAGAATAAGGAAAATTATAAACCACCAAACTAAAATTAAAAAATTCACAGTTACAAGGATTGGGACACCTCTGGTTTGTAAAATGACAAATATAATGAGTAAACTTAATTGTATGGGCATTCGTACAAACAATTCTCTTTTAATCCGTTTTTAAAAAAATCTTTTCGATCATCCATCATTATCAATATTACCATCAATGACAAATAAGATCTCTAGACTTCTTTCTATTGTACATAAGTTCACGTCGACTTTATTTACAAACATCACTCCATCATTCAACTAAATCTCGGGACGAGATTTCTTTTAAGGGAGGGAGACTATAATAACCCAAAATTTTCATCAATGTAATTATCCATCTATTAAATTAGATGCAATGTAACATCTATATATACTACATTTTTACAGGGAAAGTTTTCGCTTTATTCCATTATGTAACGTAGTTTACATAACTAAAGTAAACGAGCTCACGCAACCTCTACCAATGCTATCTATATCTATGTTTATATCATGTAAACATCCTAATATGTCAAGTCTATGCCCTAATATCATTTTTACCAAATAAGCTATCAGTTTATCATACCATTTACAATGTTAAATCAAAACGGACTTTAAACGTTAAACGTTTATATCAAAACCCTAATTACATTTAAAACAAGTGTACAAGTGTTCAAAGCATGTGTACAAGTTACAATGCCAAACTTTTGAATATCTTTTCCCTCCTAAACCCTAGTACAACCTTTTAAAGCTCAATCTACAAGTCAATTATGCATGAAATACAAACAAGGTCATTTTACCACCATTTTCATTCTAGATTTCGTACCACCACTTTAACACAAGGTACAAACACCCAATGCACAACTCCTAAACCCTAAACCTAATCCCTAAATCATTCTAAACCCTAATCCTAAAACCTTAATTCATCTAACCATAAACCAAAATCATAAAACCATAGCAAACCTCTTACACCTTAAACTAGTTCATAGTTTTCAGAATCTGATCCATTAATAAAACATAAGATCTGGGCAAAATCAGTAGGTTCTGGGTATTAAGTAAAACACTAGGTTGTAGCCCTATGTCTTATGATCATTTTGCCGATTGAATCACCCCGATTCGACGTCAGATGAATTAGTTATAGTCAAAATGACAAAGGTGCGCAAATTCTGCACACCTGTAGTAAATGACTGTTATCTCTAGATTTTTGTATAGTAACCCCTGAATATGTAAAACGAAAAGCTGTATAGGACTCAAATATCTAATCATACTCACTGGTTTGAGGTTGATCGGAATTACGGTTTGTAAATGGCAACCAAATTACCGGGACTGATGTTGGCTGTTCAAAAACAGTCATGTATAAACTAAATAAGCACCTAAAGCTCCTCCATGACTTACCACCACCTTCTCACCATGACCTCACCACCACATCACCATCACTCCAGCACCTTACAAGCACGTCAATCACCTCTTTGTAAGCTACTACCACAAGTTGCACACTAAGTAAGCTACTTGTCACCATCTTGGATTTTTGAACCATCACCACCTCCCTACACCTCACCCTAGCTTTCTATTAGTCACCATAGCAGCCCTTGGCCACCATACCAAGTAATCTTGGTACCTACACCAAGAAAACTTTGGCCCCAAAGATCATGTTGAGGCCTATATAACGCCGAAACACAACAGACCTACACTATCATGTTCATCCTTCAACACAATTTCTAACTTAAATACTAAGTCAAACAAGTTTCTAGCTGAAGTAAGTGAAGCCAAGGAAGAAAGTAACCGCAGCCTTTAGGAAAGCCAAGAAAACAAGAGAATTAAGCCATTGAAGTCATTTCCTAGGCGTACGAACCCAAAACCCTCATTTCGACCCGTTTAAGCTCAAGTAAGCTCAATTTCTTATTCAATAAGCTCACATTCCATTTTAAGTCTTCCATAAGCTCTATAAGATCATGTGTAAACTTTTCTTTAAGCCATTGAACCACATAACCATATGGTTTGGTTTTCCTAAACCAAACGAAACCCATTTTTGGTATTATTTTGAAGCTACATAACTCTTTTTCAAAGTTCAAAGCTCATAAACTTATTCATATACTAACTTATTTTGGCCTATTGATAATAAGCTATTAACCTGCTAATTACTTCTATATTTAGAAAAATATAAATTTTAAGATGTTGACTTGATTTGTGGCAAATATTTTTCATGCATAGGGGTATATATCATAACTTCTAAAAATTTATAATTAGAAGGTCTGAAAATGTAATTAATTCTAAAGTTATAACTACAAAGGTTTTTGTTTTGCCAGTTCTAAAGTTAATAGGTTTAAATTATATATATTTTTTTATAATAAGGACTAAACTTGTAAAATATTATAAATCAAGGGGTATAATATAGCCATTATTGTCAAACTTAAAAATATAAAATATAATAAATTTATTTTAAATTATAAAAATATATATAGAATACTAAAATAAAACGTGATTTTTATTATAACCGACACATATAAATCATTATTAATCTCGACTCGACGCATTATAAAATCAAGTTACGTAATAGTTATTTAAACTTAATTATCATCAACTAGCTTTTGAAGAAAACTTAAAACTATAACAATATCATGTTGATTAGGGAGCATCATGTGAGGGGTTTCATTGGGTATACTTTATTGACGAGTTTGCTGATTTACTATTTAAAGTTCCCGCCTCCTCAAACTTTGTACTACATGACCTTAGAATTATGATGGCCCGAACAGTGATACAATATTTCCATAAATTAATAAATCAAATGTTAAACTTTATGAAGTTTTGAAATATAAACAATTAAACTAAGACTTGACATATAACCCCAGGTTGCGTGACAAGGCCATTACTTTCAACTGATATACTTTTGCCATAAATTAGATTTCCCTGTTAATGTGAGTTCATAGCCTCGCATTTTAAATCTTTTGAATACTTTATAAACCCGCGAGGGGGATACATGCTTAAACCATGAATGCAAGTGTTTTTCCAACTATATGCCAGATATATTATTGCCTAAGTACCTTGCACTGCTAATATTTTTTAATCATGAACCATTAGTCACTTGCGAGTGAACGCGAATATTGTGAATAGATCTATCGGGGTGTGACGACTCCCGTTGGTGTACCTATACTTTATGGTACCAATAGCACTATATTTGATTATAATGGGAAACTTTGGCAAGTTACCTTTCCACGAGGACATTTATTTCTCAACCAATGTCACTACGGTGATTTCTATGTTAACGTATTGATGTCATGAGCTTAGGGCAATTACATTGTTTTCTATAATAATTATACTCATTGCAATTATTACACTTATGGGTGTATAACTACGTAACCCACTGTTATGATGACTTGTATTCAAACTGTTTAATATAAACCTATGAATTTCACTCAACCATTGTGTTGATCTTTTTGGCATGTTTATCTCAGGTAACTGAGCATCTTATGGCACGGAGTGGCACGGACTTGAAGATGGCTAAAATGTTATCATTCAAACTTTATGTTTTCATGTAGATTTTGGGACCTCTGTTTGTAAAAACTCTGATAATGAATGATAACTAAATTTTCAAAAAACGTCTCTTTTGAGTCGTTTTCTATGATTATGAATGTTGTACTATAAAATAATACCCCAGATTAGCTTCCGCTGCTATATGTCAAAAATGGGGGTGTTATATCAAAAGCCTTCTGAACTTCATCAAAGCTTTTGTTCTTCAACTAACTGTGAGTGAATCTAACTATGTTCTTCAGATAGGTACACATTTGACTTCTATTTTGAGCTCTGGTTGGTGGTTTTCTTCTCTGCTATTCTGCTTTAAGTCTTGCAAAATGTTTCTTTCTATTATCCATGAGCTCTACAAACAGCTTTGACTTTTCTTCAACAGTCAACTCTTCCTGTTCTTGTGCCTGTAATCTTGCAGCTACTTCATAATCTGCATCTATCATAGCTTGAACATTTTCCCATTTGTTGATAGAAATATAATGCCTGAAAACATTATTAATATCTTTCACATCTTTACGTTTTGATAATCACAAAATATAAAAACGCTCAACGTAAAATTAAACGTAAACAAGTAATTAGGAGTAAATTCTCATTTCAACATTTACATCACTTAAAGGTATGAATAAATAAATGCTTAATACATTTTATGATCAAAGGAAAAAAAATTCAACCTCAAACTTTTATAAAATATTGTAAACATTTTTATAAACATCACAAAACATTTTCTACATTTAAAAGAAATGTTTTATTCAAAATAAACATTTTGAATTTCAAATTTTCAAACCTAAAACGGCTAGAAAAAGTCCAGTAAACACCTCCACTGAATATGACAAAAAGGAGAGCGTCTGAAAATGGGTGCCCCCCTTAAATACATGGGCGCCCCCTTAATTATAAGGGGCCCGGTACCCTATTTAAGGGGACCGGCCATAGACCCCGCTCCTCAAGCCCCTTGTCCTATAAAATACAGACTAAGTTCCCCAACATTTTTCTCACCTTTTCACACATTCTTTTTCTGTTCTAAAACAGCCATCACATCTCTCTAAATCCTTTGATCATTTAATCATAAAGCTTTGTTTTCAAGTGATCCAAGCTCAATTCCTCAAGTGCAAGAGAAGAATACTTCTATCATCAAGTGAAGAAGTATTACACCTTAGTGTGCATAGCAATCTTGTTGTATTCATATCACATATTTGTAAATCAATTGTATATCTTGTAAGTTGTGTGTAGTAGCTAGATCTTGACGATCTTTGTAAGTATAGTTAGATCGTGGTGATTTTAACAAGTAGTGTTAGATAGTTGTGATATAAGTAGTGTAGTGAAGTGAAGTCTTGAAGTTGTGAAGAAGTTGTGAAGTTGTGAAGAAGGTGTGAAGTTGTGAAGAAGTTGTGAAGTTGTGAAGAAGGTGTGATATTGTGAAGAAGTTGTGAAGTTGTGAAGGAGTGAACAAGTCGTGAAGTTGTGTTGTGATAGATTGGTTCTAGCTAAGATTAGAACTCGACATTTAGCTTTGTGTCGTAAATCCGTGTAAGCAACGTTGTGTACGGTTTTCTCCGCCATAAGGGAGCTTGTTGACATAGTGAAGAAAACTCTCGAGTTTTTGCTCGGGCAGTAGAGTAAGCGAGGAGAGGGTGCTATCGTTAACCGAACTCACTATAAATCCTCCGCATTGTGGTTTATTGTTCTTAACCTTATCTCTTGGCTTACTTTATCACTTCATACTCACTATAATGTTCCCTATTGTGCAAACATTGAATTCATAAAAATGAACAAATCTAAGTTTTTACAAACAAACATAAACGTTAAAATTAAAAAATGGTAAAACTCTTCAACCCCCCCTTCTCGTTTTCCCACAATTGTATTAAGATCCAACGCTAAACAAGATTTAAAAATAAATTGTATTTTAAAACTTGAATCGGATCTATGGAATCGAAAAAATAAATTTAGAGCAATCTATGCAAAGACCAACCACTAATTTGAAAGAGATTGATTTATTTATGTGGAAAAATAGATTCAAAACTTATGTGAAATCAAAAGATCTAGATCTTTGGCATGTTATTACCGATGGTGATTTCCGCCTATACAATTATTAATTCCCGAAAGCTAAAAAGGATGAAATTGTATCTTTTGATAAGCCAAAGTGATGATCTTAAAAAGAACTTGCTAAAAATAATGAAGCCAAAATGGTAATGATATATGCTTACCTCGAAAGAAAATGAAAGAAATTTATGTGTCCAAAGCCGCAAAAGAAATTTGAACTTTGTTAATCACTCATCAAGGTAATAATCAAGTCAACGCTAACAAAATAGATCTTCTTGTTTCACAATAATGAACATTCATATTCCGGCAGATGAATCAAATAGATAATGCCTATTAGCTAAATTTATACACTATTATTACAAGTCTAAAAGCACTTGATGAAGATTTTCTAGCAAGAATTGTTGTTAGGAAATTCTTAGGGGGCGTTGCATCTTAAATGGCAGCTCAAGCTTCACGACAATTGAAGAATCAAAGAATCTAACAACTCTTTCACTTGACGAACTTATTAGAAATTTAAAATTCTATGACGAAGTAATCAAGAAAGACTCCAAAACCGTCAAAAGCAAAAGAGAACAAAGTATACCTATTGCCTTAAAAGCTAGAAAGGAATCTAGTGATGAAGATAGTTCAACTTCCGATAGTGAAGATGAAGAATACGCCATTCCGTAAAAAGAAACTCAAGAAATTCTGTCAAAAGACAAGGTCTAATCGAAAGACAACCAAATGAAGAAATGAAAATATCTCAAAGAAATAAGATGAGAAATATAGGAAAAGCGAAAGAAAAAATAGCTTTAAGTGCCGAAGATCCAAATCATTTCATCAGAGATATGTTCCTATACAATTAAATATCAAAACCAAAAGGCGTTCGTTGGAGGATCTTGGAGTGATAGCAACGATGTCTTATGGCTAAAGATTCAAATGAGATACTTTCCGAAAACGAATACTTTAGTGATGACCAATCATTACTAGACGAAAATGACTTAGATAATGAATATAATAGACTATGCAAATTAGGACTAAAAGTCATGGCTAAAAATAAAACTCTAAAACAAGCTTAAAAATAGAATTAGAAAATGAAGTACTAAAACTAAAAGATAAATTATCTAGGTTGGAAAAAGGTAAGTGAGTCATTAAGAAAAAAAAAAATTGTAATTTAATGTTCAAGAACTTAAGCTTGAAAATGAGAACCTTAGAAATGAAACATCTAGGATAAATCAATTTAATAATAGTAGTCACTCACTTAAGAAAATAATAAATTCTCAAAAGACTTTCGGAGATAAATCCGGATTAGGTTTTAATTTTACTAAAGGATCACCTAGCGAAACCAAACAAGTAAAGTTTGTAAAAGCTCAAGAAGTCGAGTCAAAAGAAAAATTGATAGAATCAAATTCAAAATTTATACTTATAAATAATACCAAAATTCCCATTGCAAGAGATGATGAGATAAAACGTTTTTACAAACCTTCTTTGAAACCCGGAGTCGGATTTACTAAACCTAGAATGAGGTCTAAAACACCTCCTCCGAGAAGAAAGGAAAATTCTCATCCTCGTTCCAAAACACCTCAACCTAGGAGAGACCAAGGTAGACCAAATTACTCTAACACTAGTCACAAAATGTGGAATCATCCACATCAACCACGCTTTTCTGAATGTGGAGAGATGTTCACCGTTAACTGTGTACAAAACCAACTGCAGAAACATGTGCGAAACAATAACATCGGACCCATGAAATGACGGGGAAACCAAATGGCAAATCCTCTTATTCTCCCGAGGTTAATCATCCACATACACTCTTTATCTGTCGGATCACGAAATTCATGATAAGTTTCCATGAGCGCTTTAACGTCTACGTTATGAAGAAAGACATTAATGAAGATTATTCTAAAGACTAAGGTATGTTTCACTTTTCATATTCGTAAAGTATAGATTATAAGTAAATGTATACGTGTTACTATAATTAGTTTTTTGAAAATAGTGTAGTCTCTAGAAATACCATTAGTTGGTTTTCTAGCTTTGAAGAGATTAGTTCATTATGAACTATTCTTTTGCGTATATTTTCGTCATACAAAATGGAAATCTTCTATGACCACAGAGCAAACTCACGAAGATGAAGAAGAGCAAGCTAATGGTTAACAATTAACATAGAAGTAGGATTAGTCGCGCAAAGAAATTGCATATTTGTGTGCTGTTTGTGTGTTTAATTTCATGCATTGTATATTTTGCATATGGTGTGTTTGTGTGCATTGTTACAGCCTGCTGTAACATTTTGAGTCGAATACTAAATACGGCGTATTCAATTTATTGGATACGGCGTATAAATTTTTTCAAACTAATACAACGTATTCGACTTTATCATTAATACGACGTATTCAGTTTACTGAATACGGCATATTAGTCCATTTAACCTTTTTCTTCATAGCAAATTAATTACAGGAAAATGGACGACCCGAACATCACCATGGAAGAGTACATCTAGCTTATGGCTGATAAGGCTCGAGGGCGTGATTAGACGTTTAATTGGGAAACTGCTACGTATGGTAAAGAGTATTGTGATGATCTCGATTCTTTCACAGATTTTGAAATAGATTTCCCAGCTATCGTCTACAATGATGCATCAACATCAATTCATAATGTTTCTTCCGAACCCACTGTAAGTATTTACAACGCAATTAAATCTGACATCGATTTTCGACATAACATTTTCCCGATTCCGAGGACGAGGATTATACTTTTATATATAACAAGGAGTCGTCTTCTTATAAATTAATTCATGCCAATGATTTAAAACCGGAACCGATAAATGACTATGTTGAAATCAATATTGAATCATGTTCGGAGAACTTTGATGTCAAACCAATGGATAGTGTTATTTGCATAAGCAAAGACACCACTCCTATTGAGTTTGATGAAAACATTAAAACAAATCATGACACACCAGGTAAATCTTTCGTTAAAAAAGATTTTGTTTTAATGATTAAAATCATGATTAGTCAATGTTTTAACAAAGGGATGCCATTAATTTTTGTTATTAAAAATTTATATGTGCTATTTGGCATCCCGTTCGACCCCAAGTCTTTATTTTTAGCAGAGTCTATACGATGTATTATAACAACCTGAAATTTTCATCAATGTAAATATCCATATATTAAATTAGATGCACCGTAATATCCATCTATTAAATTAGATGCACTTTATATACCACCTGTTTACAGGGAAATTTTTCGCTTTATTCCATTAGGTAACATAGTTTACATAACTAAAGTAAACGAGCTCACACAACCTCTACCAATGTCATCTATATCTATGTTTATATCATGTAAATATCCTAATATGTCAAGTCTCTATTTAAATATCATTTTTACCATGTACGTTATCCATTTAACGTACCATTTACAACGTTATTCCAAAACAAGCATTAAACGTTAAAAGTTTATATCAAAACCCTAATTATATGTAAGGTATACATATAAAATGAATGTGCAAGTATTCAAATCATGTGTACAAGTGTACTATGCACAACATTTGAAGTATATTTTCCCTCTAAATTAATGTACAAGTCCTAAATACTTAATGTACAAAATCAACAATGCATGAATTCAAATAAGCTCATTTTCCACCGTTTTCATTCTAGATTTCTTACTACCACTTTAACATATGGTACAAGCACTTAATGCATGACTTTTAAACCCTAAACCTAAACCCTAAATCCTTTCTAAACTCCAATCTAAAACCCTAAACCCTAAACGAAACCCTAAAACCCTAATTTCACTTTAAACCTAAAACTAAACCCTAAACCTTAAAACTAAGCCCTAAACTGTGGAAATCGTAGAGGGGGGGTGAATACGTTTTTCTTTTAAAATCTTAAAAATGTTTCGTATTAAATCACCGATCAAGCGTGATATAATATGAAGAGTGTTTATATAAATTTTATACCAACAATACATTTTCACATCAATGTTTACATCAATCCATGACACAAACACAATCAAAACTATATAAGCAACACAACACACAATTGCAAATATAAATATAGAGTGATAAATGCAAGTATAAATGTAAAGATATAAGTAAAAGGAAATGCAAACCGGACACGATGATTTATAGTGGTTCGGTCACGAAGCACCTCTTCGCCCTACTCCACTCCCCGAGCACACCAAACTCGAGAGTTATCTCACTAGTCAACAGCTCCCTTTAACGTGGAGAAAACTGTACACAATGTTGCTTATATCAATTTCCAACACTAAGCTAGATGTCGTGTTCTAATCTTAGCTAGAACCAATCTATCACGACTTCACAACTTCTTCACGACTTCACAACACAACTTCACAACTACACAACTTCTTCACTTCACAACTTTAAAACTCACATTCCACACTTCCCTACACTTCATAACTTCACTACACTTCACATCTTCCTTACACTTCACAACTTTACATCCCCAAGACACTACCACCACACATACACATAAACAGATCTAACATACCTTCTTATGATCACCATGATCTAACTATTACACAAGTATGGAATACATGGACTTGATCTATATATTGTGAATGTAAGACATGTCACGAATGCACTAACTAAACTACATAACTTTATATCTTGATGATAACGAGAGTTCTTCTGTTGCACTTGAATGGATGGATGATTGGATCACATTTAAACAAACTTATTACAAGTTAAGTAATCAAAGAAAAAGGTTTGAAAGAAGAGTTTAGATCTGAGAAAAACTATGTGCAAAGAGGTAAGAAAATATGTAGAAACAGTCCACTATTTATAGGGAAAAATATTAATTTTTTATTTGGGCGGTCCCCCATAATTATACATAGCGTTCCCAATTAATTATGGCAGGTCCCCTTAATTAATTAAGGGGTCCGCCCATTTTTCAGACACTCCCTTTTTTGTTTTTTTGTGGGGAAGGTTTTTCTGGAACTTTCTATCCGTTTTTGGGTAGAAGATTTGAATTCAAAATGTTTATTTTGAATAAAACATTTCTTATAAATACAAAAATGTTTTGTATATGTTTTTTAAAACTGTTTGTCCCATTTTATAAAAATATGTAAGGTTTGGAAAAATAAAAAATTTCTTTGATCATTCAACAAATTAAAGTTTGTTTTTTCATACCTTTAGTGATTTACGTCGGGTGCGAACTTAAATTTTTTGTTGAAGAAAACATGAGACGTCGAAAGATGTTGACGTATGGGGGGGAATTGATGATTTTGTGATTTACTAGGTTAACTAAGCACTTTACGTTATGTGTTATAAGTTACATGTTTATCATCACCAAAACATGAAGAGAATGTATAGATTAAATATCGTAATGTAATATTTCTACCAACAATCTCCCCCTTTTTGATGATGACAAAATATGTAAACTATAACTCATAGTAAAATGTATAAGTTACTTGTTTACACTTCTTCTCCCCCTTTTGAGTCGAAACAAAAAAGGTAGACCATCTAGACGAGACATTAAGCTACATTTCAAATCTTCAATCAAGTAGAGGCGAGCTGCCATCATCCTAAGTGAAGTCTTGATTTTATCAATCCCTTTTAAACAATGACATACCTTAAACATTGACTCAAGCAGATCCATAGATCAAATTAGTTGCAAACTCTTAACCTACATCAATGGTTAGTTTCGTGCAACAAAAAATATATATAGGGATGAAAAACACATATCATAAAATGTGTAGATGTCTTAAACGGTTGCAAACGTAATGGCTTGGACATTTTCAAATGCTCCCCCTGTTGTGTAATGCTCCTCTTTGATGGGGCACCAAGAATCGATAACTAAAAGTTTTGGGCTACAAAACAAAGTTTAGATAAAAAATGCACATATATATATAATGATGATGATAGATATATATGCAAGACACTTAGTAGGGAACAAATCATGTATGTTTTAGGTATATGCACTCTAAAGTGTGGCACTAAAGACAACAACCTAAATAATAAAAAAAATGATGAATGCTTAAGACATGGAAATGTTTAGGAACCAATGATAAGATCAACTAAATGCATAAAGACTAAGACTTGACCAACAAGTCTTATTATGAGAATGACTCCTTCCAAGATGTCATATGGATAAGAAGTATTGTGGGTTTAAATAGACTAAGGATTGTATTGAGAGATTCCTAAATCCTCAAGGTTTCTTTGTTAAGCATTATGTATGCTTTTCATGTTTGGGGTGTTTAAGGATAAACATTATCGTAAGACTTTAGGTCGAACTAAATGTTGATGATAAGATGAATGGTTGAGGACACATAAACGAAGAAGGTATAGCGTGAAGGAAAGGGAAGGTATAGACTATAGGTTTTTGGTTTGGGTGGTTTTGTTGTTGTTAATAGTTGAGAACAAGTAAAAATGTAAAAAGTGGCAAAGAAAAAGTAAAAGACATGACATTGTGATGACTCAACAAGTAGAGTAATGGGTGAGGAGTAAAGGCTTATGTCTAATGGTTGGGTGCTTGAGTTGAAGGTGGTAGAGGAACTCTAGGAGGAGGTAACAATGGAGGGTTTAGGTAGACATTTGTGGAAGGAGATAGTGAAAGAGTTGGTGATTTTAGTGTGTAGTCAATTGAAGAGGATGAGGTGTCTGTGGTAGATGGGGTCTTAGAGGGTGCATTTGGAGCACTAGGAGATGATTCGTGAAGCTTGGGTGATGGGGTTATAGTGTCTTCATTTGTCAAGTCAATGAAAGAATTTGTTTTTGGTGGTAGATGTGATTTTTTAGTTTCTTTGATGGTTGAATATCATCTTTGTGTTCTTCACTTGCTCAAAAGCAGAAATGAACAAATGAAAGACACGATATTGTGATGACTCAAAAACACTTTGAAGATTTAATATCTTCTTTGTGTTCTTCACTTGTTAAACAGTGGAAATGATTTGATGAGACGCATTTCATTACGAAATTCATTAGCATTTAACAACATAGGCATACATGCTTATGAGTGTCAGGATATAAGGATGAGACGCATTTCATTATGAAATTCACTTGCTTTTGACAACATAGGCACACATGCTTATGAGTGTCAAGATATAAAGAAGAGACGCATTTCATTATGAAATTCACTTGTGGGGAATGGTTACATGGTGAATCTTCTTGTGAAAGTGACAGGTAGATTAATCAAGGTTGATAGTAGTAAGGATGATTCGGTTTTTCATTTCACTTTTGGTGATTTGGGGATGTACTAGAACTAGTGATCACTAACAAAAGTGAATAAAAGTTATGAGGTTTGAGTGTATGGTAGAAGTGTATCTTGTAGTTTCTAGTCAATGAGAATTACCTATGTGAGTTCTTAAGAGTGTTTGGTTAAAGGATATATGTGAAGATGTGTGTTTTCCCTTCCTTTCTAATTCGTGCTCATCCGAACATAAATTATGGAATGAAAAGAATAAATGAAGAGAAATAAAGACAGAAGCGATAAGCTTGACAATGTCATGACGGATGACGGTTAGCATATGATGACCTTCATCCACGAAGTTATGTAGCTCTTCTCGAGTATTGCGAATATTCATAGAACAATCACACGACGAGGTACGAGGTTGTCTTAAAGGTGGTAGTGAAAATGTGAACAGAAGATATTAACCATCTATATAATAATAGAGGCATGATTAAGGTTTTTGTGAAATGAATTAGACATGAACAATGAGTGACATTTTAATTTACATTTCGCGAATTAAAAATGCTTAAACATTTCGGATGAAATGATTAAGTTGTCGAGATTCATCGGAATATATTTAATAGTAACAAGACTATTAAAATGAGAATGACATGTTTATAAGATTTGTTTCATCATTCCTAGACCTAGACTTAAAAGGTTCACGTTTGAGTGATTTGGTGAGGGTGCCGGCGAAGTTGTCTTTCGACAAAACTTTTTCGATGAAGATATTTCCTTTTGGAAATTGTTGTGAGGGAAATGATGACGAATTTTGATGAGTTTTCTATCTAAAGATTGACAGATAATGTTCGATTCTCATTATGTATGAGGTGAGCATGACGATAAACCACCGTGACATTCCTAAGGGCATGGAAAAGACTAATGGAAGTGAAAGTACATAGTCTTAAGGTGTGTATATTAAAGAGGCTACGAATCACTTATGTAGAAACTCGTAAGACCTTTGTCACATGAAGGTTGATGTAAGCTTTTAGCTTTAGGAAGATCATTTTAACATATGTTGTTAAAAGGCTTGAATATGAATTTTCGGATATGACCTTTAACGATTGCGACCACAAGTTAAAGATACTTGAATATTTCGGATGAAATATTTAAGTTGTCAAACCTACTTAGAGGAGTGTTAGATATGTATCTAAGCAATCAAACATTGAGCATCAAGATTATGAAGGCGTCCAGAAGATGGAAGACAAATTTTACCACCTGACTGTGAAGGGGAATGATCTCAAGACATATGTGAGGAGATTCCAGGAATTGGCAACTTTATGTCCCATTATGGTGCCAGATTCTAAGAAAATAATGGAAGTTTTCATCAGGGGATTGCCTCGAAGTATTGAAGGGAATGTTACCGCCTCTTAACCTCAAACTCTAGAAGAAGCCATTAACATAGCCGAGAGGCTAACGGATCAAGTAACAAAGCACACTCCAGTGTAAGTATCAAGTGATCACAAATGAAAGTTTGACGATAGAAGAACTTTCAACAACAACAACTACCGCAACAATAATAACAACAACTACCGTAACACGAACACCAACAACCGCTACAATAATCACCAACCACAACAGAACAAAAGGCAAGAAGCTGTCAGAGCTTATGCTTCCACTCCAGCTGAGAACAGTATGTATGTTGGAAACCTCCCACTATGTAGAAGATGTATTCTACATTACACAGGACCTTGCACTGTAAAGTGTAATACTTGCAACAAGGTGGGCCATTTGACCAAGAACTATAGAAACAAGGGGCCAGCCATTGGAAGTAATCTGCTACCAGTGACAGTTACTTGTCATACCTGTGGAGAGAAAGGACACTATGTAAATCAGTGTCGAAAGACCACCAACAACAATGCCCAGGGGAGAGCTTACACGCTAAGGGATAGGAATGCTCATCAAGACTCGAACGTAGTCATGGGTATGTTCCTTCTAAACCAACATCTAGCTAGATTATTATTTGATTCTGGAGTCGATAAAAGCTTCGTATCCATATCTCTTGCCTCTATGCTAAATATTCCACCCATTAAAATAGATACCTTTTACAATATCGAAATGGCTGACGGAAATCTAGTAAGTACAAACACCGTTATCCAGGGTTGCACCCTGACTTTGTTAAACCAACATTTCGAAATTGATCTCATGCCAATTAAACTCGGTAGTTTTGACGTTGTCATTGGTATGGAGTGGTTATCCAAGTATCATGCCAAAATTCTCTGTGATGAGAAAGTCGTCCACATTCATATCAATGGTGAAACTTTAATCATCCAAGGTGATCGAAGTAAAACTCGACTAAATCTCATATCCTGTATAAAAACCAAAAGATATATATCCAGAGGTTGTCAAGTTTTCATAGCCCAAGTAATGGAAAAGAAGTCAGACGAGAAAAGACTAGAAGATATCCCAATAGTCAGAGAATTCCTAGAAGTTTTTCCTCAAGATCTACCTGGCCTTCCTCCTATTCGTCAAATAGAATTTCAAATCGAATTGATTCCAGGAGCGGCACCAGTAGCCCGAGCACCTTATAGATTAGCTCCTTCAGAAATGCAAGAACTATCTGATCAACTACAAGAGTTAGCAGACCGAGGTTTTATCCGACCAAGTACTTCGCCTTGGGGAGCTCCTGTCTTATTTGTTAAAAAGAAAGATGGATTTTTCAGGATGTGTATCGATTACCGAGAGTTAAATAAACTTAATGTAAAGAATCATTACCCATTACCCAGGATTGATGACTTATTTGACCAACTTTAAGGTTTGAGTGTTTACTCAAAGATTGACTTAAGATCAGGCTATCATCAACTAAGAGTCAGGGATGAAGATATTCCCAAGACTGCTTTCAGAACAAGATACGGACACTATGAATTTCAAGTAATGCCATTTGGTTTAACTAACGCGCCTGTTGTATTCATGGATCTCATGAATCGTGTGTGTAAACCATACTTTGATAAAAATATGATAGTGTTCATCGATGATATTCTCATCTACTCTCGTAACAAAGAAGAGCACGCAAATCATTTGAGAATAATCCTAGAATTACTCAAGAAAGAGAAGTTGTATGCCAAGTTCTCCAAGTGTGATTTATGGATTTGTTCGGCCGATTTCTTACACTTTAATTGATAGTCAAGGACTTCATGTTGACACCCGTCCAAGATTGAATCAGTAAGAATTAATATCTCCTACTTACACTCCACAGAAATTACGTCAATTTTAGGACTTGTGCCGTTATTATCGGAGATTTATCAAAGAATTCTCGAAATTGCAAAAGCTTTGACAAATTAACCAGAAAAACAAAAAGTATATCTGGGAAAACCAAGAGTCGTATTTCAACACGAAAACATAAGCTATGGAAGCTCCAATGTACTTAGCATGAAACAGAAGGAGAATGACAAATCTTGTTGTTTACTTTGGTGATGCATCCCTCAGGGATCGGAGCGGTGTTAATGCAAAGAGAGAAGGTTATTGCATATGCATCCTGACAACTCAAGCCTAATGAAGAAAACTATATCATTCATGATCTTGAATAAGGAGCAGTAGTATTCGCTCTTAAAATTTGGAGACACTATCAGTATGGCACCAAATGTACTATGTTAACTGATCATAAAAGTCTTCAGCATATCCTTGATCAGAAAGAGTTAAACATGAGACAACGCCATTGGCAAGAATTTGCTTTGCAAATTCGATTGTGAAAATTCGCTACCATCCTGGAAAGCAAATGTCGTAGCATGATGCCTGTAAGCCGAAAGAACGAATTAAACCACTTCGAGTAGGATCTTTAGGTTATGACCCTATTGTTTCCAGTCCCCCAAAACTACCCTCACAAATTTCCCTTAAGCTCAAACTGAAGCACCTCAAATAGAAAACCACAAGGCTAAAAAACTTACGAGAAATGGATAAATCAATTGAATACGTCCATATGAACCCCTATTATCAGAATCGAATAGTTACCACTCATTGGTAATCTAGAAGACTTAATCATGTATGGTCCTATATAATCAAAGTATTCCTTTAACCCAGTTTTCTGACAAGAGGTAATCAAAGATCTAAAGAAACTCTTATTGGTGGCCAAATGATGAATGCAATCATCGTCGAGTATGTGGCAAATGATTAACATGCTCTAGAGTAAAAGCAGAATGTCAGAAGCCATCCGCTTACTGTACAACCAGACGAATTCCTAAGTGGAAAAGTTGGGGAGAGAATAATAATGATTTTCATCACAAAACTACCCAAAACATCAAACGTTAACATACACAATCTGGGTCCATTGTCAGATTCGCCTCACACATCCGCAATTTTCATCCTATACCCAAGAGACAGATAGTATGGAAACCCTTACAAGGTTATACATAAAGGAAATAGTCTCCCGACATGGAGTACCAATATCTATCATCTCGGATCGTGACAGTCATTTCACGTCCAGATTCTGGCAATCATTACAAAGTGCTTAGTACTCAATTAACATTAAGTACGGCATATCAGCCCGAAACTAATGGAAAAAAGTGAAAGGACCATTCAACACTTGAAAACATGCTTCGAGCCTTTGTTATAGATTTTGGAAAAATGGATGGGAAAAACACTTACCATTAGTAGAATTTTCTTACAATAACAGTTACCAATCAGTATTAGGCAGCACCCATTTGGGCACTTTATTGTCAACAGATACAGATCAACTTTTCTAGGGCCTAAGTTGGAGATGTTCAACTTACGCGCAGAAATAATCCATGAAACCACTAAAAAGATATGCAAATCGACAATAGCTTTGCAAGCTGCAAGAGACCGCAAGAAGATATTCCAAATATACAGATGAAAGCCTTTAGAATTCAAGAGTGGAGATCGTGATATGTTAAAAGTGTACACCTCGTAATGTGTCAATCCGATTCGTAAAACGAGGAAAGCTTAACCCTCGGACATTGGACCTTTCAAAATCCATGAACTGATTGCCCAGTGGTCATATAAACTATGAACTGTCCCGAATAGCTCAGTAATATCCCACAGTACTTCCACTTTCTAATCTAAAGAAATGCTTATCTAACGAATCCCTTGTCATTCTAATGAAAGAGCTTCGACTCGATGACAAACTCAACTTTGTGGAAAAACCAGTGGTGATCATGGATCAAGAAGTTAAGCAACTGAAACAAATTCGTATTCTTATATTCAAAGTAAGATGGAACTCTAAAAGAGGACCAGAATTTACGTGGGAACGCGAAGATCAAATTCGTGCCAAGTATCCACATCTGTTTTCAAACATCACTCCGGCATCCAACTAAATCTCGGGACGAGATTTCTTTTAAGGGAGGGAGACTATAACAACCCGTAATTTTCATCAATGTAATTATTCATCTATTAAAATAGATGCACTGTGATATCCATCTATTATATATATACCACCTTTTTACAGGGAAAATTTTTGCTTTGTCTCATTATGCAATGTAAGTTGCATCTCTAAAGTAAACGAGTTCAACGCACCTACCTGAGCAATCATCAATGATTATATTATGTAAACATCCTAATATGTCAAGTCTATATCTTAATATCATTTTTACCAAGTACATTATTCATTTAACGTACTTTTCAAAACGTTATTTCAAAACAAGCATTAAACGTTAACGTTTATATCAAAACCCTAATTATATGTAATGTATACATATAAAATGAATGTGCAAGCCTCTAAAGCATGTGTACAAGTGTACAATGCACAACATTTGAATATCTTTTCCCTCCTAAATCAAGTTACAACTTTCTAAAGCACAATGTACAAGCTAATCATGCCTAAAAACCTAATTAGGTCATTTAAGCTCCTAAATCATGTTTAAACTTTACCACCACTTTAGCACAAGGTACAAGCACTTAATGCATAAATTCTAAACCATAAACTTAAACCCTAAGTCATCTTAAAACCTAAATCTAAAAACCCTAAATCTTAAACGAAACCCTAAAACCCTAATTTCACTTTAAACCTAAAACTAAACCCTAAACCTTAAACCTAATCCTAAACCCTAATCCTAACATTAAACCTTAATCCTAAACCCTAAACTACCCTAAACCTTAAACCTAACTTGATCTAAAAACCATAAAACCCTAACCCGTGACCCATTAAACCCGGCACCCCTTTTTATTTCATTTTGACCCATTTTCAACCCAACCAAGCACCCTAGCACCTCTATGACATCACCACCATGTCACAAGCAAACAACCAAGTACCTCCATCACCTCCCTTGGCCACCAAGTTAGCCTTGTCACCTCCTTGTCACTCTATTATACCTGAAACCCTCATACACCCTTCCACCATTTAATCCTACTCTTGTAGCTCTTAATACTCATTACTATAGCTCCCATGAATCATCTATCCTAGCCTTGACATTAATCAAACCCCAAACTTAGGCACCAAGGGTCATTCGAACCTTATATAAGCCGAACACCCCCCATTAATTCAAATCACACCTCAAACATTTATCTCACACTCAAATGGAGTTCTAGCTCAGCCAAGGAAGAAGTAGAAGGTCCCTAAGCTCAGAATAGAAGCCAAGAATCAAGAGAAATGAACCCTTTAAGTCGTTACTAGACGTACAAACCCGAAAACCCCATTTTGACCCGTTTTAGCTCAAGTTGCGTGACATAGCTGTTACTTTCACTTGATATACTTTTGCCATCAATCAGATTTCTCCTGTTAAGGTGAGTTCATAGCCTCGCATATAACTCTTTTAAATGTTTCATAAACCCGCGAGGGGGATACATGATATAAACCATGAATACAAGAGTTTTCTAAATATATGCTATCCTGATATATTATTGCATCTGTTGTCTAAGTCCTTTTATTCCAAAAGACCCCCACCATCATGGACCATTAATCACTTGTGAGTGAACGTGAATATTGTGGATAGGTCTATCGGGGTTGACGAATCCCGTTTGTGTTAGCCGGATAGGTAACCAAATGCACTATATTTGAAATTCATAGGTATAAAGGCAATTTACCAAACATTGAGCCATTATCATTATAGTAATCATAATTGATATATACACAAGTCAGTTGCGTGCCATGAGCTTAGATACAATAATACTGTTTCTATAATATTGTACCAATGTAATTATTAAACTTATGGGGTATAAACAACTAACCACTATTGAACTTGTATTCAAACTGTTTAACATAAACCTATGAATTTCACTCAACCTTTGTGTTGACTTTATAGTATGTTTATCTCAGGTAACTGAGCATCTTATGGCATGGAGTGGCACAGACTTGAAGATGGCTGAACTGTTATCATTCAAGCTTATATTTATCATGTAGAATTTTGGGACCATTCTGTTGTAAAAACTCAGATGAAAAATGATTGATAACTTATCTTTTAAAAATTCTCTTTTGATCATTTTCTATGATTATGACTGTATACAATGAAATAATACCGGCCAAATTAGCTTTCCGCTTGATATGTGTCAAAATGGGGGTGGTATAATGAGGATCGGTTTTTATTCTACTATCAAATTGGTTTCCTTTGATGAAGACCGTATGGAGTTTGAGCCTATTAAACGGTAAATTCATTTGCGTTTCAGAATGGTGGATTGCGAAACCAGGGTTCAGAGCGACAACACGTCGCAGCCAACATGGTTCACCATCTATGGGATTGAGATTTTAAGGGTAACGAAAGTGTGACGAAGTAACTGATTTAAGAATTGGCGGATAGCACAACTCTCGGAGTGTTTGAGGTGGATTGTTTCTTTGATCGAAGGGAACTCTTCTGTTCCGTCGACGAAGTCTTCGATTCAGAGTACGATCAGTCAGGTAACGTTCTACAAGTTCAAGTTTGAGGCACTTGTATAGCATCCCAATGAGAAATTTTTTCTAGGTCATGGTTTTTGCTAGAAAAATGTACAGCGATATATTTTTTTGAAAAGAGGGATTGTTAAAAATTATTTTAAAAAAGTTTGATTACAGACTAGCTTTGAAATCCTCGGCAGCGGCGCCAAAAACTTTGATGTGTTTCAAAAGCATTAAATTTATAAGGACTGAATATACCAATTTTATTATAGAAAAACACACGGGTAAAAGTATAACCCACGTATGTAGTATAATCTTTAGGTAAGACCAGGTCGTCCACAGGGATTTGCGTAGTGTCGAATAATCAACTAAAAAATAAACTTTAACAAATGTGAGAAATATGACTACTCGGATAATTTCATATAATTCATAAGCAATGGTAATAGTTACGATCTTAGACTTAGGACTTTAATTTACAAAAAGTATTTTCTCGTCAGAAAATGTTTTCACAAATTAACTTGTTTAACTTAAGACTTATGTTTAGCTAACTCGATCAGATGTGTCACTCAAATAATCCAGTTACTATTATGTCAAATCTCTTTTTGTTTATCAAATAACGTAAGTGGATTTCTCGTCACAGACGATAAAGATCGTAGACAAACCTTTAAAACTATATAGATCACAACGGGTCTTTCGACCTATACCGATGTGAGTATACAATCAAAGTTGATAATCAAAGTTGACAAGATTAGACATGATATGATTATAACAAAATCTTAAGATTAACAAGATCATAATTATACCAAATGCTTATTCATTATATTATTTTCACCGAGTAGTCATGAGAGATTTAGCCTCTCATGGCTATGAAGTTCATAACAAGATTAAATTGATAAACAAGAAACATGTTGTAACCGGGTAAGAATATGGATCAAAACTTTTCCATAACAAGTATGGAATCTAAGTACACCCTTTTATTCTTAGAACTATGATATTGTTCTTCTTCGTGCTTCTTGATTTGGTCTTGAACCTTTAAAGTTGTATGGTGTTTATAAGTGTTTTTATGGCTTAGAAAAGGTTGGGAAAGTTTAGACATTCAAGAAAAGGATAGTATGTGAGATGAATAGGAGACGGGATTGTAAGTGAGTTGATGAAATGTGTGAGAATTTTGGCTCTATTTATAAGCTGATTATCGGGTAGAAGTGCGACGCACTTGGTGTGTTAATGTGACAATATTAATGACTTTATTTATTTTGCGTAAGCCAATGGAAAGTGCTGACGCAATAAATTTTACTTGGTTTAATTGCACTATTTTGACTGAGCCTTTAATTCTTTTAACTTTGGGGAGAAGTGCGGCACACAAAGGGTAAGTGCAGCGTACATTTTCACTTTTCAGCTTGAGACTTTAGTTTTTCTTGTATCTTGCTTTCCGAAGTGTATAAGTACTTGTTCTTTGCTTTATTTGAGCTCGGGTTGTCTTCAAGTGAACCTGCAAGTATTTCATGCTATTAAGTATCGAAAGTTTACGAGAAATGATAATATATCTATATATATATATATATATATATATATATATATATATATATAACGCCGCTAAAAACATGTATAATTTAAGGCGTTATCATAACTATTGGAATTGCCTTCCACCACATTGGATTAAACACAACCATTATAAACGCATTCATGTGTGTGGCCAAAACCCAAATGCATTCTTATAAATACTGGTTCATTTCACATGAAAGGACCAAGTTATCTTCTACATATTTACACACAAAAAACCTAGTTGTAAGTGAGTGTCACCTCGATAAAAAAACTATTTGTCTTTAGGTCCTTAGCGAACGTGAAAAATCAAACATACAATTAGACTATTAGGGTGGCATTCTATTTTGGCAGAACGCATCCTTTACTAAAGGAAATCAAGCCCACTCATAATTTATTGATGAATCACATTTTTCCACATATCTGTTAAAACACTGAGTTGTAAAGGAGGTAGAAAAAAAGGTCATCTCCCTAACTAGACACAACACCAACAAATCATTTGACAAATATAACCTTAATATTTTGGCGCCAAGTTTTTTTAGTTTTTCCCTCCATCATTTGATGATAAAGCACACACTGTCTTTTTTACCACACATATTTTTGTCACTTTGTCTTTTTCCCATTTGATCATCACATAATAAGGTACTATTTTTTTGTTCCCGATGGATTTCTTCTTGTGATTAACCACATCACAAAAGCTTTTATTTTTTGCAATATAGGTTTAGGGAAGATAACAAATACAAGCAGAAGGAATTGACAGAAGATAACGGTAATTTTAAGTAAAAACAGAAAAAACAGAGCTAGTAGGAAGCTCATTAAGCGTAGTGAGAAACAATTCTGGAGGAGTGTATTCTCAGCTTCGCTTTCGACGGGATAGAAGTTCAAGGTTTAAAAACACTTTCATTGGAAAGCGTTACAAAGAGTCCTTAAGATAATATATAGACATCCCGCGAATTTTCATCAATGTAAAATATCCATCTAGATAAATTAGATGCACTGTATATATCCATCTATATATATACACCTTTTTACATGGAATTTTTTTGCCTATCTCATGTATCAACGTAACGTGCATCTTCTAAAGTACAACACTTACGCAACCTCACCCGAATGCCATACTATATCTATGTTTATATCATGTAAACATCCTAAAAATAGTCACAGTCAGTATCTTAATAATCATTTTACAAAGTACATTGATCCATATTAACGTACTTTTAAAAACGTTATTTCAAAACAAGCATTAAACGTTAACGTTTACATCTAAACCCTAATTAAAATGAATGTATACATAAAAAATGAATTGTGCAAGCCTCTAAAGCATGTGTACAAATATCAATACACAACTAAGTTTGAATTAACTTTTCCCTCCTAAAACAAGATATAATTTTCTAAAAGCACATGTAACAACTAATCCATACCTAAAAACTTAATTTAAAGTCATTTAAGCTCATGAAATCATGTTAAACTTAACCACCACTTTGCACAAGGTAACAATCACTTAATGCGATTACATCTAAACCCTAAATCTAAACCTAATTCGTCCAAAAACTGCTAATTCAAAACCTAAACCCTAAACAAAACCCTAAACCCTAATTTCACTTTAAACCCTAAAACTAACCCTAAACCCTAAAACTAAACCCAAATCCTAATCCTAACTCCTAACTAAACAACTAAACCTTATTCCAGAACCTAAACCTAATCCCTAAATCCTAAACCTAATCCACATTATTAATAACCCTAAACCTAACCCAAAATGAAAACAAACCCGGCACCCCTTTTTCTTTTCCTTTTTACCTATTTTTTATACCAACTAGCTAGCACCTCCCGCTTGTCACCTTACCTGATCCTTGCTTAGCACTCTCCATCAACCAAATCAAAGCCTTACAAGCAACCTCATCACCTCCTTGTCACCCTTTCTAGCCGAACATTCATAAACCCCTCCAACACCCTTCCACCTTGCTTAGCTATTTTTATAGCTCACCATACACACCATCTAGCCTTCATTAGTCACTATCTATAGCCCTTAACCCTTAGCCACCAAGAAAACTTAGGCACCAAGGGTTTTGAACCCTATAAATAGTCGAAACACACACACTCTTCAATCACACCTCAAATTTCATCATACACTCAAATGGAGATCTAACTCAGACCAAGAAGGATCAAGTGAAGTCCCTAAGCTCAGAAAAAAGCCAAGAATCATGAGAAAAGAACCCTTGAAGTCGTTACTAGGCGTACGAACCCAAAAACCCTATTTTGACCCATTTTAGCTCAAGTAAGCTCAAAATCTTGTTCAATAAGCTTGTAATCTGTATTAGAATATTCATAATACTCTTAAGATAATATATGAACTCTTGTTAAAGCCTTGAATCCTCAAACCCATGCGTTAATTTATTAAAATCTTAAAAATGACCCGTTTTGATTTTCTAGCTAACGAATCCTTTTTCTAAACTTTTGTTATGTTAAAACATCTTATTTTAGCTTATTTCTATATAAGACTATAACCTGCAAAAACATTTGGAAATCCTAAAATAAGCTCGCATGCATTTTGGACTTGTTGTTGGCAAAAATATTCCATGGCATAGTAGTGGCACGACTTGAAGATGGCTAAACGTTTATCAAAATTCAAACTTATGTTTTCATGTAGATTTTTGGGACCTCTGTTTGTAAAACTCGATGAAATAATTAATGATAACTTTATCTTTTAAAAACGTTTTCTTTGTGAGTCGGTTTTCTATAGATTTATGACTGTTGTACTATGAATATAAAACCCTAGATTAGTTTTCTGCTGCTATATTGTCAAGAATGAGGTTGTTATAAGATTGGTATCAAGAGCCAAGTTATAGAGAACGAAGTTAAACCTTACGTATATACTACTTTTCTTTTTCATCCAAGAAAAGTCCACCGTTCCACTTACATCTTCCGGAATATATGTAAAGTACATAACTATACAACTATAGTTATAAAATAACTTATGTTCTTTACACACTGTGGTTGTTAATGTGAGGGCGTAGTGTCTTCTCTCAGACACCCTTTCCAATATTAAGGATGCTTTTTCCTCTAACTTTTCTGACTATATTCCGTCTTCCCCAGACTATGTCCCAGCTTCACCAGGAAAAACTTATTCCAGCTCTTCAAATAACTCATTTGGTTAAGTTCCAATAGCTTCATAAACTCTTTCACTTTTTCATGATGACCCCTATACAAAAGGGCATGCATGCATACTATCTAAAGAAGATTACCATTTCCACCGCCAACTATTGTGCCTCATCTTCAATGCTCGTCTCCAATGGTTAATCCCTTAAGATTCCTTTGCTTCTGGGCGAATTATTGCACTTTAAGAAATGAGGTCGTGACCGATCATCCTCCTCTACTTCTAACCTACCTCAAGCATTTGAGATAGGAGAAAGCTCTCGTAAGACAAGTCTGGAACGTCACGAGGAGCAAATTGAGGAAATTTTGAATCACCTAGATGAACTCTCTCTCGACCGCATTGAGTACATAGAAGACAAAATAGAATGTCTCGGAAAGGGTCGGGTGATCATACAACAAGATTTTGACAATCTGGAAGCTAAACTCCGAGAGTCTCATACTCAAATTGCTAAACTTCAAAGAAAGCAAATAGGAAATAACAACAAGATTGTTGCTCGCTTTAGGATTGCTAATCTAGAACAAATCATCGAAGATATCCAGGCTCATCACTAAGCAGACAAGGAAAGTCTTCTGGATGCAATCTATGAACTCAAGAACAGCCAGAAATGACCATCTGATTACTACCTAGATTAATAACTAGTTATAGCTTTTTTTTTTGCTAAAACCCTAGCCACGAATGTTAGTGGGGGTAAAAATAACACACTTATCAAATTATAGACTATGTGAAACAATAGCAAAGGGCAAGTCGTGTCATGAATATAATATATATGGCAATCATGGTGTATAAGCCCTTGTTGTTTCATATTACCGATATATACCATCCTAAAACATTTCTCTTATAGTCACATCGATCTTCGTCTGACATCATCATGAACATACCATAACTTCTAAATAAATCATAGATACTAATTTGATATAATTATCTATGGAATTTAATATCCTATAGTTAAAAATGCTTAAATTTAAAAATAAGCATTTATTTTAAGACTTGTGGATATCAATCTTATTACTTGTTTCTTATTTGATCGAATGCATCCCAAAGGACATCAAGCATCTGAGAGCACCATCCATGACTGCAAGCTGCCATCAGGAAACTAGTTGCTGACAGTGTTACCGCAGCTCTGGAAGCACAAGCTGCAACGATGGAAAATGCTGACAATACCAATAGAAACACCGAAGAAATAGAAGCTTCTATAGCAAGAAAGTGTAGCTACAAAGAGTTCATGAGCTGCCAACCTATCAATTTCAAAGGTACAGAAGGAGCTGTTGGACTTATCCGTTGGTTTGAGCGAACTGAATCAGTGTTTTTGTGACAACCCACATTTTCACATCTTTTACGACTTCAACAATTCAACTATTTATTTTGGACTTTTACGCGTTCGCTTTTATTTCGCGTCATTTGGTTAAATCGCGTAAGTTAAATATAATCATTCAACGTAAACGGGCGTCAACCTAATTAATATTTACGTCAACCAAGTGTTAGATAATTATTTTTTTGAGAATAATTATAATCTTTTTGTATTTTATTTTTATCGGTTACGTAAAGTGTTTACGTTTCGCGAAAAAATTAAGTTTAGGCATTCCTGGAACCACCAAAATTAATCTACGCTTCAAAAAATACCCATTATTATAACCAATGCTCAAAGTTTATAAAACTTAACCGCAAGTTTTCACTTTGGACCAACAACTAACTCAAGCGGAGAACGCAACTAGATCAATACATATTACAAATCTATTTAAACCTTTACATTTATTTACTTCAGTATTCCTAGTATCACTTCCATAAAATATCAAGGGAACATTTTCCCCTTTTTCCCTCCTCAATCTCACGTCAACCCCAAGGACCATAGCACACAATTTTTCTTACCAAGTACATGTACATCTAGGGCTTATTATATCTTACTAACTATAACTAGAAACTTTGACCAACATTCTCCTTTATTTCCCTCATTGTGTTTTCTCATAGTCTTGGTCAAAGTTGCTAGCAACTTGACTAGTCCTTGGCATATAAAGAAGTATATACTAGTAAGATATAACACACTCTTATTTTCTTAGCTAAAACATTACATATATCTCTTTGTTATCTCCTCTACCCTATGTCACCCTTAAAATCACAAGAAACAATTCATAAGTTTTCATCCTACCAAGTATACAAGTGGATCTAGTTGTATCTAAGTGTTGGAAGTGTTTTGAAGCTAGTGAGTCTTGTTTTTTTTATATATTTTTAGCAAGGGTTATACAAGAAGCTAGGGATTTCGATTTGTTATTTGATTGGAAGTTTTGGTTTTTGTTAATTCCTCACCATCCAACACACAAGTCTTTGGTACAGACAAGAACCTCACTCAGTATACAATATTTCAATTACGTGTACAATACCTATTATAAATGTAACACCACCTAGGAATTTAGATTCATGTGGTTGTGATAAATAACTGGATAAAATATCATAAGGACATAAAAATTTTAACAATCATTATGAGGACAATGGCTAGGATAACTCTAAGAAGTAAAACAACATGATACAAGGTTAACATAGAAGGATTGTACAAAAAATAAATAGAAATAAAATTATAAAACACATTTTAGAAAAATATAAAACCTAAGGGTTGCTGTTTTGAAACATTCTGTTAAGATTCCAAACTTTTAAAAATTAGTGGACATGTTGATTATAATAAAACTACAATGTTTATAAGGTTCGAAAGCATAAAAAAGCCCTGAGTTTGTTAAAGAACTCCGAAAAATCCGAGTTATAACGAAGAAGTTACGCTAATTACAAGTTTACGATAAAAAGTATTTCTATAAAAGTAATTTTATAAAAAAAACTGACTACTGTTCATAACAGTGGACTGATGGAAAATATTTTAGTTAACAAAAACTTTTGAATTAGCGAAGACGTCTCGAAAGAATCTCTAAAAACGAAGTTAAAACGAGTAAGCGGAGTTAAAACGAGTAAGATACGACGTTTCAAAGATTCGACATGATATATATATAAAAGCTGTGAAACCGTGCACGCTTCAGCAGCTGCTGAAACTGCGTTTTTGAGGACCTTCGGGTCCGATTGAGTCGAAGTGTAAAACTACAAAGTTGTTAGGAACGACATTTTACATAAACCTGCCGATTTTCATAATTTTCGGATGTATAGTTTGTAAACTAGACACTTTTCCTGACATGAATAGTGTTGGTTCGTTTTTTTATAAAAATTTACGAAACATTTTGGAATCACTTATATAATATCTATACAAGTTTTAACATTATAAATATTATTTTACACGACGATCGAACTATTTATACGGTAACATTATGTAAGTAATAAAAACATTAAATCGAGTGTTTTGGCGAATAATTAAATTATTGGACAAGTATACTATTTTACAAATACAAATACGTAGACATTTAATTTTCAAGATACAAATTTATATTGTTTAATTTTATAAATTAAACAAAGAGTTTAGGTGGTGATGAAACGCTATAACTTATGATGCCGCATTATATTAAATGCATTATACTCATACGACCTATATTTAATTAGGTTGCATTCGGTCTACGTGACGTGTTTACTTATTTGATATTCTCTATCCGTTCATTCACTCAAGGTGAGTTCATAGCCCCACCTTTTCTCTTTTAATGGTTTTCATAAACTGTTTTCGGGGTGAGAATACGTGCTCGTTTTACTAAATAAACTTATTGATTTCTATACATAAGCGTTACATGACTATTTTTACTAAAGCTTAATTTGTTTACTACATGATTTGAGATCGTTCAATACCTATATTTGAAACCGTGAATTTTGGACATGAGTATTTTACTATGGACACAAGTGTTTTAAATTGTATGCTATCCAGATTGTTGCCTGAATATTATTGCCTAAGTTACCGTTTTGCCACTCTCTA
>BQNB010039464.1:0-48048 GCA_026074375.1 Tanacetum coccineum | reverse complement strand
CTTAAAAGTTAAATTAAAAGTGAACGCGTATCAGACCAAAATAAATAGTGACGAATAAATAAGGGTCATAAAATGACCTGAATTTAAGAAATGTTACATATACCTTCCTACTGTCTAAACCCTTGTGCTACAAGCCTTGCTTTGTTTTTCACAACAATACTCCTCTCATCCCTCTTATTCCTGAAGACCCACTTTGTGCCAATTGCCTTTTTCCCAAATGGTAAATCAACAAGTATCCAAACCTTCTGTAATTTGAACTGGAGAAATTCTTTTTGCATTGCTTCAACCTAGCTTTCATCTTCTAAGGCTTGTGATATCGTCTTGGGTTCTTCTTGGGAGAGAAAACATGCTAACAAACAGTTATGATGGTCTTTATGATTTGTTATGTTCTGATTATAGATGTAGCTTACTACAGCTTGAGGTACCGAAGAAGCCTTTTGAATCTTTCCTCTTGTTTGAACGGCTGATTTAGGATCTCCTAGAATTTGACCTTTAGGGTGATCCTTATGAACTCTGAGTGTGAGAATATGATTGACATCAATGGTGTTATCCATATTGTTAAAATCAGTCTCTGCACCCACATCTTCATCATCATAAGCTCCACTGAATATGCCATCATTTGGAAATACATTAGAATCGTCTTCTAAGTCAGGCATATTAGGATCAATGGGTAAATCAACATTGGAGAGAGTAGATGCATCAATAGGTATTTGTCCTCCAAGATAGACAAATGATGATCCTCCAGTATTTGCATCAGTAGGAGTACTAGCAGCATTAGCATATGGTGTGTTAGCAGTACTTACCAATGGTGAATTGGAAGCACTAACAGATGGCCTACCAGTATTATGTTTGTTAATACTGGTAGCCTAAGATGCCCTCTTCTTTTCTTCTTCAAAGGCTTATCTTGTAGCATCATCTATAGCTTTAGCAGTAATTTCTTGAGCAATCATCCTCTCAAGATCATATTTCAAGGCTTGTTTAGCTTCTGTCAACGTATGTTGTTCTTCTTTTGTTTTTTCATCAGCAACATTTTTCTGAATCCTGTGCAATCATTATCTTTAGGAAGAATTTTAGAAGGTTTTTTCGTTGTTCAGTCCTAAAACAACAATCTTCTACTGAAATCCTTGGCCTGCGAGGGTGTATGGAAGCAATAATTATTCCTGAGTAGGTTTCCCTTATTATTTTCTAATGAACCTGCACACATAATGTTCTTGTGTACCTTGCATCCACATTAACCTGGATTTTCTACACTAACATGAAAGAATGAGTACATTGTTATTTGTTAGAAAATCAAGATATAAGGACCGATCCAATCAGACTCACATCCTGCCGACTTTGGTTGATCTTCATGGGAAAGTAACTGTGCATGTTCGCTTCTACTCTTTGTTCTTTTGTTGTATACTCTAAAAGCCTCTACTAGGTATGTAGAGTACCCCAACAAGTATCCTCTCATCTATTTCCCAATCAAATTGGCCAGGGATCTAAAGGTTTCAGAAATGGTCAAGGGTCACCTAAACGGCCTCATAAAACTAATACGAGGGTGGTTTTACCAATTAATAGTCATAAGGTGTCCTTATTTTGAGGTTTGGTCCACTAATACCCTAATTTAGTACAAATAGAGCAAGCAGTGGTTTACTGGCCTCTGCCCAAAATGGGATAGGTAAAAGTGAGTCTGCTAGCATAGTTCTAGCAGCCTCAATTAGGGTCCTATTTTTTCTTTCTGCAACGACCATTTGTGCTGTGTAGTTCTCGCCATACCTAAACTCCCTTTATGCCTTTCATAGCACATAATTCATTCATAGCATGGTTTCTTAAATTCCTGTCCCATGATCACTTCAATAGATTTTAACTTATAGTTTTAATTGGTTTTCTAAGCCATGATAAATTTATAATAGGATCTCATTGTTTCATCCTTAATTAGCAAATAAATAATACCCAACTAAATCTGCTGAAATCATCAGTCACAACCAAACAGTACTTTTTCTTATTAATACTTTCTACTGGGATAGGTCCAAATAAGTCCATATGAAGTAATTCTAAAGGCTTTATGATGGTTCTTTCTAACTTGGCCTTACAGGAGGCCTTGGATTTGCTACCCTTCTTGCGAGGCAACACAAGTGTGGACAATCACAAAACCTTGGAAGGTTAGCCTCTAACTAGTGTCCCTTAACAGTTTGTTTTAAAATTTTTTGAAAATCACGATGACCTAATCTTCTGTGCCCCAATTTTTAGACTGCATTTGTTGTTGCATTTGCGATATAAAACAAGTTATACCCTCCAGAAGGAACAATGTTGTCTATAAAAACCAAACTGTACACCCCATTCTGCTCGGAGGCTCTAAGTACATACTTGAATTTACATCAAGAAGCTTAAAGCTAGTAGACAGAATAAGGTCATTCAAGTCAGTAAAGAGACACTGGTATTCTGTCACACATTTATTAGACAAGAAAATGTTAAACTTAAAGTTCATCTACAAAATAGACATCATCAAATTCTAAATTAACAGTTCTATTGTAACTTTACCTTAGTTAACCTCCTTTAGGGTCACTTATCAAAAGCCACAAAGCCTCATTGTAATCTCATAATCTGAAATGATGAGTTTTTCTTTGTTTCCAGTCATCATGCTAGAGGCAACCACTACCACCACTGACATGATCATGTAAACTGAACTCTGGATTGTCCTTCACCAAATGTAAGAGAAATCACTTCTCTTAGGACCCAATCACCACAAACTTGGTATAACCCTTATTGGTCAACAATACTCTAAACTTCTTGAGTATGAAAGATCCTTTTTCTTTGGACTCATGATCCATGTAATTTCCCTTAGGCCTCCACACCCACCTTGACTTCTTAAGATCATTATTTATCTTACCCTTACCAGTATTAACTACTGCTCTTGTCCCAGTAGTAGTCATATTTTTAACCCCAAAAGTTTTAACATCTTGTTTTAAGTTTTTGGGTCTAACAGCTGGTCTGGTGTAGTAAGACCTCTTGATTAGTGAATATGAGGCTTTTGGTCTTACATTGTCCATTCTTGGGTAAATTGGTTTAATAGCACTACCAGTTTGTGCTATTTTTGGGGCAAATGGCCTAGCAGTACTAACAGGCCTAGCAGTACTAATAGGCCTAGCGGTACTAATAGGCCTAGCAGTACTAATAGGCCTAGCAGTACTAACAGTATGTATTGCTCTTTTCCCATTTGGCCTAATAGGATTAACCAAACCTGTCCTGGTTAGTACTCCTGATGGGACAAAAGTCCTTCTTGCTTGAGGGTATTTCAATTTATTTGAAATTTTTTGGTGATTTACCCTTTTACCATTATCCCATACTGGTTTGACCACCCTTTGACCAGTATTGACCACAGTTTTCAGCTTAGGTTCTAGACTCTTTTTGGCATAAAAATCACAATCTTTGATCAAATGGTCAGTACTCTTACAGACAAAGCAAGCTTTTATTTTCTTAAATCCAATTCCTTCTTTCTGAGAAATTTGACCAATTTTATCAACTTGAGTTTTAACTGTTTGAGTCTCATTAGTCTTAACAGGACTAACTGTGTTTACTTCAGACACATCATCCTCATCATCTGAGTACCAATCCTCAATGATGACTTTGTCTCTGTTAATCTTTGGTTTAGGCACAACTGATTCATGGACTGACTTAGGTTTTTCAATGTTTACTTCATTTGTTTTACCTACAGTCTCACTAGTTTTAGATTTACTAGTATCAGTATTAAGCTCAGTTGTTTTTGACTCAATTATTTTCTTCCTAATGGCATATTCATTTAAACTTGCAAATGATATGTCAGCTCTTGGGGTTAGGAATTTCCCTGTTATAGGAGGGGGAACAGCATGATACCCATTTGCTTTGGAGAACCTATCATTTGTTGATGTGATCTCTTCATCACTTGAACTGACCTAAAAAACACTCATACGAATCTCACTATCAGTTTCAGATTTGTTACTCATTTCATATAATTGTGTGCCATATCCTAAACCATTTTTATCTTTAGCACTCATTTGACTGTTGAGTAATTTATTAAGACCCTTTGATGATTCTTCCCATTTTTCTATCTTAACTATCAACTCTTCTCTTTTTCTTAACAACTTTTGGAGGGTGGAGGTTCTAGTTCCATTTAAGGTTGTTGATTTTTATTTCTCTGCACATAAGCTCATAGTTATGAACTCATATATTTCCACCCCAAGCCAGTTCATTTTTCATGTCCCAAGAAATCTAGATTCTAGAGATTCTAAGCTAACTCACAACCACTGAATTTTCTAGTCTTGCACTACTTATGTTTTTCTCTTTCACTATCATAGTTCTTTTGAAGAATTTTAAAAGATTCAAGACATTGTTTAGAATAGTTTTGTACCTCCATTGACAGAAAACTATGATTGAGCTGAAAAGAGAGATGGCCATCAAAGCATAATTAACTGGTTCATCAAAATCATTGCTCCAGTCATAGCCTCCTAGACCATCTTGAGCCACCAATTCTTGTGATGATGGTTCATTTGTTGTTGCATTTTTTCTGCCATTATCACCATAAGATCTTTTCCTTTGGTTCCTTCCTGATTTGCATTCCTTAGCAAAGTTCCCTTTCTTGTGACAGTTGTAGCACTCAACATTTGACTTATCAAATGTAACATGTTATTTTCCTTTGAAATCCAAGGTCCTTCCTGTCTTCTGAATGAATCTCTGCACCCTAACAGTCAACATGGCTACTTGCCATCTAATATCCAATTCTTCCAAGTCATCTTGATCAATCTACTGTAGATCCTCATTATCAAGTGGAGGATTGGTTGTTTGTTGTGCAAAGAAAGAGCATACTAATTCATCAGCACCTGGAGTAGATGAAACATGATTTGTTAAACTAGTTCCTCTAGTATTATAACTCCAAAATATCTACTATAGTACTAATTTTGATTAGTGCTACTTGTATTTCTCAGAAGAAATAAAAGCCAAGTTCTGAGAATGTAGATGTGAACTTGAAGACATATTCATCCATCTTCATAGACCCTAAGTTGTTTGTAGAGATCATTATATCAATCTGGTCGTATGCCCTGGGTTACTTATTTCTCATGATTAAAGCAATTTGGCTCCATGAAGGAGGAAGACTTCTTAGGAACTTTTGGTTGATATCTTCCTTTGATACTAGAGCAGCATGAACCTCCAATTGACTTATGAGTTTTTGGAACCTATCATAAGCCTTATCCAGACTTTCATTTGGTGTAGTGGTAAAGTTTTCAAACTGATGTTTTAAAACATTCCTCTACATCTTTTTGGATTCATCATTTCCTCTAAACCTTGATTTGATTGCAGCCCAGAGAGATTTAGCATCTGGAACATTATGAAACTTAAGGAGATATTCATCAGGTATTGCTAACAGCAAGATGCTCTTAACTCTTTCCTGATTCCTTTTGGCAGTCAGTTGTTTGGCAGTCTTAGGAGCAGGAGGACTAGATTGTTCTCCTGCTGGTGCAACCTCTTCTTGGAGATCTCCATCAACAATTATATCCCATAGGTTTATGAATATTGTGGTGATATATTGTTCGCATCTCATGCTCCAAATATCATATTCTCCCTTCTTGATGATAGGATTTTCATTGCTGTTATAGTTGG
Organism: Tanacetum coccineum; assembly: GCA_026074375.1. Lineage (NCBI taxonomy): Eukaryota > Viridiplantae > Streptophyta > Magnoliopsida > Asterales > Asteraceae > Tanacetum > Tanacetum coccineum. The sequence continues at coordinate 42,432 of BQNB010039464.1, read as the reverse complement.
TGGAGGAGAGTCTTGTTCTGTCATCTTCCTGTCGATTTAAATTTCTTCAAAGTAATACGTTCTTCTTATTCAGAGTTTCCACACAAGCTTTGATACCACTTGTTGGATCCCTTCTTGAATAGATCTTGAACCTTTAGCTTGTAAAGGGTTTGTTACTTTAGATAAATCCAAAGCAACAATAATGAAACACTGATTGAACACTATTGATTATGCGGAAACTAATCAACAATGCTAAGAAGAACAATATTAAGTAAACACAAGAGATCTTTTATCAAACTCACACTTTTATATAGAATTACTTGAATCGTACTAGGTTACAAGCTATGATTGCTAATTGATCTCTATTGATCTATATCTATTAACTATGCCTAGGGTTCCTTTTATACACCAAGGAAACCCTAATGGGCTTACAAAACGCGTGAGGAGATAATGCATATCTATTCCTAATTTAACTCATGCATATCTCCTAACAACACTAACTATTATATGCTAGCAACACTAACTTACTACTAACAACACTAACTATACTAGCAGTACTAACAATGTACTGGTAGTACTAACTATATCTACTACCGTACTCAAAGACTTAGATCCTATTTCTTAATCTTTCTCAGCAACACTAAATCTTCACTAGCAGCACCAATGTTGAACCAACATCAGTAAGTTGTAAAGTCTTCTAAAACCCAACACATAGAACAAAGAAAGTTAAACCATTATTGCAAGACATTGTACCAGTTTCTAATGGTTTACAAAAATCGTCCGTAGACGTCAAAACTCCATACTAAGATTACAAGAGAAAAATGGATTATACATTTTGACCGTGAAATGAAAATTCATGAGCTTCTTCATTGAGCTTCTTGGGCCTTTAGATGCTTGCGGTGTTTAAGATGTCTTGAAAACATCCTTGTCTACACAAATAAAAAGATTTGATTTAACTTTCAAGCACATTATCATATATGATATATTATAATGTTAAATAAGTTAACTTTCAAGCAGATTATCATATATGATATTATACTCACAAGTAACTTTTTAAACTTATAATATCAACAAAATCTTCATAAATGCTTAAAATCTAACTTATATCATATATGATATATTATAATGTTAAAGAAGTTAACTTTCAAGCAGATTATCATATATGATATTATACACACAAATAACTTTTCAAACCAATAATATCAACAAAATCTCCACAAATGCTTGAAACCTAACTTATATCATATATGATATAGTATATAAGTTTCTCCAATTTTTTCAGGCAACTTATCATATATGATTTTTTCACTAACACATCATTTTGTCTTTAAAATCACACTATGGTCAACAAATCCTTTCTAAATAATGAAAACTTAACATCTAATCAAATATTTACTTCATCAACATCAACATACTCGATCTAAAGGTTACTTATCACTATACCATAATCAAATATTAAAATATCTTCATTATAAATTGTATAAACACAATAACTTGAACAAAAAATACAATATGTTCATCACAAGATCTATAAAATAGTAGGCTTCACCATTTATGCATAAATAACATTAAAATATGTAGATGAAGTGTTTTATACTTGAATCGATGATTTTAATCATCATTTTGAGCAGTTTTTAACTCGAACCTTCACCTATAGGCTTATTTATTAAGATCCGATCGTCTATAGCAACATCACCGTCATTATCTTTTATTTTTAATGTGTCGTACTATTATGTGTGTGTATTTTTGATCGGTTTGAATGTGTGAGTAGTGTGTGTTTTGGAGAGAGAGAGAGAAAGAAAGATTAGATCTGAAAGTATTGATAAAGTGGTAGGTGTGTGAGTGAAATTGACCGAAATACCCTTCCGTCCTTTTTTTGTTTTTTTAATAAAAAAAATTCTTCTTTTAATCATGGCCTTTCATTATTTTTAGATGGATGACTGAGATTGATCCTCCGGTATCCAAGAAAAGGAGGGTATCCAATATAACCTCCCTCATATTTTAAATCATATGCCTTTTGTTTGGTTTTAATTTTACTACAACAAATCGAGCTTTATAGAACACCGAATAATGTCCTATCAAGTTACTTTATAGGATCTTTTGTATGATAGGACTAATGATATTAGTGTCACGTATAAAGGCGTTGTATGAAGTGTAAAAATTATTAGGACACTTATTAGCATCCTAATAAGTGCCAATATTATGAAACAAAAAAAAGTAGTCCCATAAAGCATTTTTTACGACACAATTTGTGTCCTAATAGACAAGTTAATATGACGCTTTAAAGTGTTTTAAGATATACTAACCTTGTATCACGTATTGAGACGCGTCATGCGTCCTAAATATTGTTTTCTTAAAACAAAATTATGTGTTGCATTAACTCTTATTTGAGTGAAAAAAAAATGTACTATAAACATGTGCCTATTGAGACCAAATTTACTATCGTGACATACATACATTATAAGACGCTTTTTATTTCCACAAAATGTGTTTTCATTACACTTTCATGAAAAAATAGTAGGTCCTTAGAACAATTCTAATTGAACACTACATAAAACATAAGATATAAGAGTTTAATGAGCCAAAACCGTAACATGTAAAACCATAAAGAAGTTTCATATACATAACAAAAGTTTTAACCAGATTAATGTTAACATCATCCAAAATAGTCTTCCAAATTTTATTACATGCAATTTGGACAATAAAAACTAATGTTGAAGTTGTAAAAATGGCACAGAATAAACAATGATCAAATCCAATCTCCAATAATCAAATCCAATCTCCTTTACACACAAACAATGATCAAATCCAATCGTTTTTCCTGATCTTGATGATATTTTTCTAATGTTTTTCCCTAAATCATTTTTCTCTAAAACCCTAAATCGTTTCCCCCCTTGTGTTTTGACGATCGAAAACAAGAATAAACCATAAGGTTTCGATCGTACAACCTAATAAGCAAGTACATCGTGTACCCCTAGAAGAAAACCCTTGGCCTCCTTCTTTTTCGGATCTCTAATCTTCTTCACCTGATTCAATCATGGTTAAACCTAAAAACATCACTGATTCAAGCAGATGGACATGGATATTCCATAATAACAAGAAAACTATGGAAAAAAAATCAAGTGTTTCATAAGGAGGTGAAACAACTAGCGACATCCTTTTTTTGTATCCAGTATACCTAACTCGGTAGATGCAAAAGGCCTCTGGAAGATCTATGCATCTCACGGACGATTAGTCAATACTTTCATTACAAAAAATTTATCAAAAGGAGGTAAACGTTTTGGTTTCATTCCGTTTCGTAGAATTAAAGGTAACTGAATATGTTAAAACGTTTGTCAACATTTGTATCGGTAGCCTATCTTTATACATCTATATGTTATATATATTTATATATATAATATATATATATAATAATATATAATATAAGTAATAATATATATTATATAATATAATATAAATATATATATATATATATAATATATAATATAGTATATATAATAATATATATATTATTATACATATATATAATAAATGATGCAGTTCACGTTGTCAAAAAATCTCCGCTAATGGATCCCAATTCAACCATAACATCATAACAAAAGACAAAAACCCTAAACCTAACGTAGTTACCCTAATAACATTCCTCTTTAGAACAAAGACAAGTTCCCTAATCTTCCTTCGTTTGCTTCTGTAACAAATGGTATGGCAAAACCTACTATGGATACCTCTTCAACAAATGATAATATCCGAGCTTTAGTCCTCGATGATCAAGACCTCATTAATGTTGAAGACATATCTATGGTGTTATTGGTGAAGCTTAAAGACACGAACTCAATGAGTAATATGCATGTGATCTATAGAAATGAAGGTTTTACGGAATTGAAAATTCATCATGTTGGGGGTCTTTGGATATGGATTCAATTCCCTTCGAGTTCATAAGCAGATAACTTCTAACTCATGCTTCCTTAAAGAGTATTTTATTCTCGCACCAAAACTGCTACAGCCTTCCTTTAAATTGAACGAACGTATGATCTGGAATTTTTTTAAGAATTTGTGGTTATTTCCTTTATGTGCTTGTGTTAGAAATTCAGTTTTTAGTGAAGTGACGATCATTATCGATCTCATGAGCCTAGACGATATTAAGCGTGTAATAGTTATTCCATTAGGCTAGTTCATTAGTATAAGCAATGTAATAGTCCATGGCCCGGCCTATGGAAGCCCACAAGAAGGCCTATGGCCGACCAAGGAGCTATATAAACAATCTCTACACATAGAGATGGTGTGTGAGTGTGTGTTTCTAAGTGTGAAAGAGAAATAAACAAGTTATTATCCAAACACCTCCACCATCTCTCACATTATCCTCTCTTCTATCTATTTCGTGTATATGTGCTAGATTTGTGTGAAAATCCATATTATAAAATTGGTATAAAGAGCCATGGGGTAGGTTGAGTGATTTTGTGGTTTCGTTTTTAAGCTTATTAGTGCTTATTTTGGTTCAGCTTATTATTCCTTATCAAAAGCTCCTTACTTTCTTGGCCAAAAACTGTTTTAAGATTATTGGGCTTAGGTTATCGTGGGCTTAACTCAAGGGTCACAGTTTGGTTGCTAATCTTTAATTTGTGGTCATAAACTTAGTTAATTTTTTATGGTCACACTTTGGTTGCTTATGTCATCGTGGGCAATATTTGTTGATTTTTTTTATCTCAAACAGTGTTTTACAAAAGTCAAACACGGCTTAACTAAGTTATGTATTTTGAGCTCCATTCTAGCTTTCATTACTAGTTTTTTGTAGCTTAAGTGTAGTAAGGCTTTCGTAGCTTATTTTGTCTTGAAAACTTCTTATTATATGCTTATTTCTCAACTGTTTTTTGTGCTTATATGTCTCGAAACTGTTTTTAAAGGAGCGTTTGGATTTGGCTTATTTTTCTTATTTTTGTGGTTTTTTCTTATTCTCTGCAAAAGCTAGGAACTTTTTCATGTCAAATCTGTTCTAGCTTATTAGGTTTATCTTTTCATGATTTTATAGCTTATTTCGAGCTTATTTGAGCTACTTTATAGCTAGAATTCCACGATTATTTTTTTGTTTTTCTTTATATTCTCTGTTAAGGCTTCATAAACACTCATTGTCAAAACATAAGTAGCTTATTAATAAATACTGATTTTCGTGGCTTATTTACCGGTTGAACAGCTTATTTGGGCTTATTTTCTTCTTATTGTCGCGGTTAAAAAACAGAGCATAAAGACAAGGTTTCAAAAAGTTGAAAAAATTAGTACAACAACATCTAACGTTGCGAAATATGTATAAACGGTTGTGTGAAATATGACATTATTGAGAAATAAAACTCTGTCTAAATTTACATAGTTTGGCGAAACATTTTTTTTGTTAATCCTGCGAAATGTGTTTTTCGTTAATCTTGCAAAATATGTTTTTGTTCTTTCTACGAAATATGAGTTTGGTTCTAGGAAGTCAAGTAAACAACTAGGCGTGAAAAGGTTTTTCATTTGGAGTTTAAATGTTTAAGTTTCAGGTTTTCGGTTTTGAGTTTCGTCGTTTGTGGAACTTATAACATATACCATTAAGATCACGATCTTTCGTACATCATCGTATCATGCTCGATTTTTATTGCATCATCCCGACACAAAACTGCACACCTTAACCCAGGGCCGTCCCGTGGATTTTGGGGGCCCTGTGCCATTGTCGCAAAAGAGGCCTTTCTTAAACGCAAAATTTTTAAGCTAATGCAAAATAACTTTAAAATATTCTACTACAATTTACATAGTTAATCATGGATCCCTTTTGAGTGCCCTTGGGCGCTTCTTTGTTTTTTCTTAAAACTCTGAGTGGATATTTTCGAATAGGAGCCATACTTTCGAAATCAGTGGCAAATTAGTACTTAAAAATCATTGGCATTATTGCATAAAGAAAACTATATTACTGCTTGTTTACTAAGTGATGTTATAAGTTGAGATTAATTATAATGGCAAAGTGAATTATATATTATTGGATCATCAGGGTCGTCTCGTGAATTTTACAAGCCCGATGCGAAAATAAAACGATAAGCTTCTAAAACACTAAATAAACACGTTATATATAAAATAGCATTGGGAAAAGAACATGATCAAGAGATACTCTTCAATGATAAGGATGCTACAAGGAATAGATATAGAAGACTTGGAAGCTCTTTGGAGGATAGTGAAGGCAAAGTATGGTGATACAAGGCCTGAAAATGAATTTGAAAGAGTGTTGTATGGAGATTTGAAAGTTATGTTTGAACCAGACATAAAAAGTGATGTATGGAGAATGTTGCAAGGATACAGGGTGACTATTTGGAAGTTGATTGATTCATCTGGAGTTCACTTTGTAAGGTTTGATAATCTTCACATTTTTATGTTGGTTGAAAGGAGATACCCCCTCACACCAATTACCATCACCAATATGCTCAACAAGAAACTTCAAACTGATCATCAAAATGAGATGTGTTATCAACTGCTGAAGCTTATGGTAAAGCAGCAAAAAGGAAAATGAAAGGTTTGAATGCATCTTCCTGAAGTGTGATGAAGACTTTTAAAGAAGAAACTTGAAGATTCAGAAGATGAACATCAAGTTTAGGGGAGGATTGTTGGGTCTTAAAAGACTTCATGGATTCTTAGAAGTTACTGCTGCTCAGGTACATAATGGAAATTATGCTAAGTGGTTAGTACTGGTAGTATAACATTACCACTACTAGTTACTACTGTTAGTATAATTTAGTACTGATAGCATAAAGTTACTGCTGTTAGTTGAAGTTAAGACTGCTCAGTGTTGAAGACTAAAATATAAGCTAAGTAGTTAGTGCTGTTAGTAGTAAAAGTTAAGACTGCTAGTACAGGTTACTACTGTTAGTGTATATTAGTACTGCTAGTACTAATGTTACTACTGCTTATGTTTATTAGTGCTGCTGGTGGAAAGATTACAACTGTTTAAAGACTTTCTACTGTCAAGAGGATAAAGACGAATTAAAGAGATAAAGATTGTTTGGAGAACAAGAATGCGTGTGAAGATAAGTGTTGAGATATTTATGTACAAGATATACATAATGTATTTATTTATAAGATTACGTTTATGTTTAGAAAAGATTGAGATATCTTAGGAATATATTGTAAGCCGACTAGGACTCCTTAGTCTATAAAAGGAGGCTCTAGGGCATTAGTTGAGACATCACAAAAACACACAGTCGTATCATTATCAGTTTTCATAGTTGTCAAAGTCGATTAAGAAAAGCTTCAAGGTTGTAAACCCCAGTACTAAGTTAAGAGTACTCGTATTATTGATCTAATAATATTGGAGCGTTTGGTTATATCTTTGTTGTTCAAGATTACTGTTTCATTGATTTTACTTCTAGAGTATTAAGGTGTAGATTCCGCATACACTTTAATATACATACAAAGTTTCTACAACAAGTTATTTTGGATTTATCCAAGGTAATTTAACCTTAGACAACCTAAGGAATCGATCTAGGTTTGGGATCAACAAGTGGTATCAGAGCTTTGCTTTGAGAAACTTTGATCTAGAAGAAACTATCAAGAAGAACCCTTTACTCACAAGGAAGAGATGGCCTTTTCAGACTCAGAGGTACACAATGATAAACCTTGTACTAAATCATGTCTGAAAAACTATGAAACTTTAAAGAAACAGTATGATGATCTGCTTGCTAAACTACATGAATCTGAATTTAAAGCAGCTACTTATAAAAGAGGTTTAGCAACAGTAGAAGCACAACTTGTCACATATAGGAAGAATGAGGTTCTTTTTAGTGAAGAAGTTGTTGTTCTTAAAAGAGAAGTAGGATACAAACAATATGAAATTAATATGCTTAAAACAGAGTTTGAAAAAGTTAAGCAAGAAAAAGATGGCATTGATTTTAAAATTGAGAAATTTGAAAAGGCCTCAAACGACTTAGATCAGTTGCTAGGGAGTCAGATAACTGACAATAGTAAAAGGGTTTGGGATATAGTGCAGTTCCTCCACCTCGTCCTTTAATCTATAATAGACCTAATAAGCTTGATATATCTTATTCTGGTCTTGAGGAGTTTTAACAACCTGAGTTTGAAGACTATGGATTAAAGGCCAATAAAAGTGTTTGTGAAGATTCTTCAAATGAAACTAAGAAAAATTCTGATGCTCCTTTGATTGAAGAATAGGTTTCTGATAATGAGGATGAAGTTGAGTCTCCTGTTGTGGTAGAAAATAAAACTATTGTTTCTACTATTCCTAAAGTTGATGTTGTTAGACCAAAACAACAAGAAAAATCAGTTAGGAAAACAGTTAGGTATGCTGAGATGTACAGATCAAATGGTCCTAGGGGAAACCAAAGAAATTGGAATAATCTAAAGTCCCAACAACTAGGAAATGATTTTGTGATGCACAATAAAGCCTGCTACGTTTGTGGAAGTTTTGATCATCTCCAGTACACATGTAAACAAAAGAGACAGCTAAATGGTCAAAGGGAGGAAAAACCAGTGTGGAACAATGCAAGAAGGGTGAACCATCAAAATTCTCCAAGAATTACTCAACCCAGTCCAAAAAGACACATGGTTCCAAGAAAAATCTTAACTAGTCTGGCCCAATTTCACTTAATACTGTCAGACAAAGTTATCTTAATGTTGTTTGTTGTTGTTGCTCAAGACAAGTTAATACTGGTAGACCAAAGGTAGTGGTTAATGTTGTTAGGACGAATTGGGTTAATGCTGTTAAAGCATCAGCATGTTGGGTTTGGAAACCTGTCAAACCTAATAGTGCATCAATCACTTTGAAGAGATATGATTATGTTGATGAAAGAGGAAGATCCAGGTCTGTAATGGCTTGGGTTCCCAAGAAGGTCTGATTTTCTTATGTGCAGGGAAACCCATAGACAGAATTGGAAGATTTAGTAAGGTTAAACAGCCCTAAAGACAAAAAGGTAACAAGAGCAAGAAAGACTTATCCCGTAGCCCTGAATTGGAATCGGGGCAATTGGTCCGCCCCGTCCATTAAGACAGGTTGCACAAACCTCCGCCATCAATCGGGGAGCATGGCCCAGTAGGTCTCACCACCCATTAAAAGTCCGGAAGGTGGACCATTATTATTATAAAGGAGGGGTCTCGCAGGAGGCGTCCCTGATTATTATGAGGAATGCTCATAACTTCTTCGAAACAAAAGAGATGACGGTTCACCTAAATTCCTTCGTCGAATAAGACTCTCGGGGTCTCTAAGCGGAGAAAATAGATTAGAAGAAGTAGAACGAGTGCTCATGCACTAAAAACAAGATAAGAAAAATAAAATAGAACGAAAATATTTTTGCAACCAATAATCGAACAAGTGTACGGTAGCTCTCTAGAAAACGCACAAAGAAGCGGAGGAGCGGGTAAGCGCGAAGCGTTTTAAAAACCTTCTCATTTCGGGTCGAAGTTCGTAGGATCAAACCTCCTTATACCTCTCTTATAGTTTGTTTATCTAAAGGTGAGCCGTTTTCACGAGTGACACAACAGTTATTTTTGTTGTTTTTCATTTTTTTGGTATTTTATACTTCTAATAATAAAATAAATTAAAAACAAAATATTTTTGTATTTTTATGGTTTTATAAAAGAAGATAGAAAATAATAAACAATAACTTCACGGGGAAGGATCTTCAATGCACTAATCGTCAAACTTAAACTCGATATTCATTTCACAACTTCCCCGACAACGGCGCCAAAAACTTGATTCGATGATAATAGGATATATAATATATACCAAAAATACCAAACTAATTATAGTATAGTGAGTATCCCGTTCGATATAAAAATTGCTTGAAGGGCAAATAATATTTTATCTCCCGATGTCGTATCTCCGATGAAGTGCGAAATTTGAAAACCTATTGTTTTGGTTCGTGATCGTGGACTGAATAAAATCAATATTTTGTATTTGGTTTTTTCTATCTAATAACGCCAAAGGGGAAAGCAATAAAGGCACGCTAACTAGAATTCTTTAAAAGCAATATAAAAACCCAACTACATTTAAAATTAATTCAAACTAATTAAAACTAATAAAACTAACTTAAATTAGACTAAAATGGACAAATTAAAATACAAAAACTCAAAAGATCGCAAATTTCTTAAACTAAATGACTTATAATATTTTTTAAAAGTCAGAAAATAATTTTTTGACTTTTTAATCTATTTAAAACTAAATAATACTAAAAATTAAATTAAATATACTAAACTTAATCCTAAATTTTTTAGAAAATTCCTAAAAATACTTTAAGCGAAAAAGGAGATTTATAAAGAAAAACGGATCAATAAGCTCTAACCTGAAAACAGATAAATTCTAGGACCTAATAAGCACTAATGAGTAGATTTAAGCAAACCTAAATAAGCTGAAAATTACCTAAAAGCATTAAAAAAGTTTACTCAGACGAGACTTAAAGGATTTGACAGATTTTAAGCTAAAATTAAGACCAATTAAGCTAAGAAAAAGCTAGACAACTTAAAGCAGATATAGATTAACACTTGAAGAACACAAATAAGCTAGAGTTAAGAAAATTCAATAAGAGATTATGCTAAAAAAAGGAATTGCAAATGACAAACTACACTAATATTTTTTTGCTTTTTGATATGAAGGACTCTTTTGCAACTTGAAATTAAGACTCAAATTCTACTTTAACCAACTAAAAAAACTTAAAACAAATTCAACTTAGATCTCAATAAGCTAAATTTAATTAAGATTAACCAAAGATAAGTTAAAGCTTAGCCACTAAATGATCTGCAAAACAAGGCTCTTAAAACCAACTACTTGACTGTTTTTAGCCATTAAACTTTCAAAAAGCTATTCCTAAGAAACAAACTCAAAACAGATGTTGAATGATGCCAAATAAACTCATTTGAACTCAGAAAACTGTAACTCACACAAGCATTTGGAAAAAAAAATCAATCAAATAAGCAGTTTGACATCCTTAATAAAATCTGGCAGACTGAAAGTGTGATAATTCAAACAAACTCCTAGAACTTGAAAAAACCACTGTTTAAGCCTTATAAAAACTTGTTTAGAAACTTAATAAGCTTATTAGATCATAGTCGATATCCAAAAACAGATTGCACTCTCTTTTCTTGCATTATAAATGCTTATCCCAAACACCCCTTAAAAATTTGTAATCTCATTTTAAAGCCAAAACAGATCCAAGTAAGCCATGATTTGTAAAAACAAATTAAGAACTAATCATATAAATGATAAATAAGCGAATACTAAGGTAAAATAAGCAATGTTGAATAAGCTACTATAATAAGTTATAAACTAAGATCTAAGACAGATTCTACCGAAACTAAAATTAAACTATTCAAAACCATAAACTAGACTTATTAAGCTATATTGAAACTGAATAAGTACAAATAAGTAGCAATAATCAAGCAATAAGGATTAAGATAAGCTAAATAGAATTTAAACAAGAAATGAGGTAAAAGAGAGAGTACCTTAATCCCAGCTCAAACAAGGATAAAAAAATGCTCAAAAGAGTTTATCTACAAGCTCCCCGTTTCTCCGAGATAGCTGTGAAAAACCCATAAGCCTATCCAGGTTTCTGGCTTTATCTTCCATAACATCTCTTATAGTAACTTTTTTATTCTAAGGAGTGCGTTAAACAACTTATTTCAGTTTGGGCTTATAAAAGCTAAACTAGTAATAAGAACTAGCTTAAGAATTATAGAGAGCTTAATGAACTTATTAGCTTATATCTAATCAATATCTAAACCATGATTGCTTAAGAGTGAAACAGAATTTAAAGCACAATTTAAATGAAACTTATAAATTATATAATAGTCAAAAGCGATTACAACAAGCATTTATTTATAAAGAAAAATAAATAAAACCGGACAATAAGCTAAACATTACATTAATAAGCTAATTAAAAAGCTACACTAAAACTACTAAAATCTAGATGATCATCTATGTGAGTGAGAGCCTCTATTTATAGCCTGCAAGAGAAGGATCCAGAAGCATAGGCGCGTCCATTTCATTAATTCCTAGCCCTTGATTCATATTCAATCATCAATCCACCCTTAGATCAACACCACGTCTCCTTATCCAATAGGAATGCTGGGGATTGCCAGCGTGGCTTAAGTGTTGTCAGACGTTGTCAGGCTTAGGTCTTCTAGAAGATGGGGAACGAGTGAGAGAGGTATTGTTTACCCTGTTTTATCCTGGTGGGGTGAAAGTGAAAAAAAGAAGGAAAGAGAGATGATGAATAGTAATTTTAACTGGGTGTTTGACCTGTGTTTATAAGATTTTGGACCCGGGAAATGGTTTTGGGCTTGGGTTATAAATTTGGGCCAGGAAATGATATGGGATAAATGGATTTGTATTTGTATTTTTGTTATATTTTTAGGCTTGGATTAGTGTAGATACAAAGTTAATGGGCTGACCCGGCCCAATAAAATGGGTACGGGTTGGCCCATTAAGGATGTATACGCCTTCGGCTTTGATGTATTGCACTCTTCTAATCGATGGAGTTGGGTTTTGTCCTTTTGCTTCGTTTTATCCAATTAATGGTATACCAAATACCTGCACAATACAAATCATAAAAGACACATATACAATGCATTTTTCATGTATTTTTGGTCTTTTAAGCTCATTTTAATAAGGAATAGTGATATGTGATTAAGCACATATCAGATATGCCCTTTCCTTTATCATCCCTACTTGAAGGAGGAGTTAGAGTGAATTTGGATGGACCAAAACCAAACAGATGAGTTGAGAATAGTTTAAAAGGGATGTTGTCTACAATTGTTGGTTTTATGGTATTAAATGGCACATGAGTAGGGATATCCATCATTAGTTTAAACATCTGGACATGTGGTTATTCTATGGGCTCAGCATCTGATTGTATCACCATAGTCAAGGCATTTAGATCCTCTAATGTGCCACTTGACTATGGATCCCCCTGAGTTGGTTCAGAGGTTGCATTCAATAAAGTGTCAGGATGATCATCATCAGTCATATGAGGTTCAGTTGTTGATGGGTCAACGAGTGCGATCTTCTCCCCCTCAGCAGCAACATTGACAGGTGGTGGTGATGATTTCATGAGCCGCACAACCCTTTTTACCAAGCCTACAAGTTCATTCATGTTAGATGAGGTCATATTGACTTTATTCGTGAGATATTTGGCATTGACAACAAACAAGTCATTGGGAACCTTTATAGTATAATGTAACAACTTTTAAATATGAGATCCGCTTGCCAAAATTTATTTATTTTTTTGAGGTTTTGTAGTTTGCCCGAGGAGCCCAACAACCTCTCCCATAGTTACTCGAACATTCTTATAGATGGACTTGCAAATGGATTTTTTAAGAATTGCAAGTCTGTGACATTCCAAGGTATTCAACACATTAAACTGTTTGTTCACAGGATTTAATGATTCTTCAATAATACCATGCATCTCATCATGGAGAGCATTTCTGATTCGTCAATTTAGCGCAGGGAGAGTAACTCTGATTGATTTAGTTAGCAATGGAGGAAATTAACTCTTTACAGTATCAGAGAGAAGCTCAGGAAGCCTTTCTTCTAGAGCATGAGCAACCGCTCTAGGAAGGACCACATCCATTGTATCAGCAAACTTATCAGGTAGAGATTTGCCCAAGTTATGAACATGAGCAGCAAGAAAATTTATTCGCCTGGGTAGATGGCCAAGGGGCTTGACTTTAGTGCACTGGATATATGGATTTGCTTGAACCTCTCATTAGCTACCAAGGACTAAACAGGATTGGGTTTCCTCTAAGAACATTCTTCTTTGGCCCATAACGAATTTGCAAGCTAACTCTAAAATATAAGCCATCTGTACTCCAAGTATATTTGTGGCTCAGACACGATGATACCTCATTTGTTAGGTGCACGCAAAAATAGTTGGTGTTAAATCTTATGTATTGATCTTAGTTAGGATTTCATCAATGACTTGGTCAGCCACAACCTCACCAGCAATAGAAAGTTCCTTGTTAGAGTTAGCATCCTCATCATCATCCCTGAATTTAACATGATCTCATCCTCTAGCATTGACTCTGGGTCAGATTCTACAACCTCCATGACTTGATCAAGGTTGAGAGATCCCAATGAGATAATCTGTTGACCCCAACGGTTGCCTGACCGGAATACGTGTCCGAGGGCGTGACGTCACAACAATCCAAACATAAAGCAATAAAGAACAACCACTAATCATGGATGTTTGAAAAATAGTTGTACTCGTTTCATAAAGAAAATTAATTTAAGTTTTACAATCGGTCATAAGAAAGTTAGATGTAGCGGAAGCATAACAAATTTTGATAATGACAACGAGTATATAAATAGATAAGTCTTGAAATCGGCGAAGTCACATAGCACATAGACTCCATTTAGCATCAAGAATCAAGCCAAGCTAAGTGATCCTAAAGAAAACATGTTTAAAACGTCAACATAATGTTGGTGAATTCATAGGTTTAAGTTAGTACAAGAGTGGACCACAAGATTTCAAAACGTATGCGACTACTATAACAGATACAGCATCACATAAAAAGTATTTACTGTTACGCTAAGCTCATGACACCGATGCTAATAACAACAGGGCATATCATATCATGCCACAAAGTATTCCTGTCCCTAATTGGTGTCCCAAACCAAAGACCACCACAACGCACAATCGACATGACATATATCCGTTTGTTCTTCGTTAAGTGGAACCAAAGCAGATAGGGGTAATTAGTCCCAATAGATCTATTTACGCATTCGCGCTCACTTAACCAATCCAATTGGCCATAGGTGACTAACGGTTCATGATAGTTCGGGCAATAGTGGTTTGTAAGCAACTTAGGCAACACATAAACATGTAAAACTCACGTTAAGAACTTGTGTCCAATTTTAAAAGCAAACAATGTTTCTCACCCCAAAGTATAAAGCATTTGAAAATAGGTAAAATGTGGGGCTATGAACTCACCTTAAGCAAGTGGTGAATCGATAATCAACGAGGAAGAAATAAAGCCGAAAGGTCCTACACGCGACCTAAATAAATGACGCGTCTTAGGTAAACGAAAGATAACCGAACTTGTACGACACGCTTTCAAGAGAAAAGACATCCATATGTGTTTGTGCTTTAGTTTGTTTAATAAAGTATGACTAAATAAAATTATAGAGTTTTTCGTTAAGTCTTGGCGTTTATCCAAAAATTACTACTTTTAGAAAGTTTCTATTTTAGGAAAGTTTTTAGTATCAAGACGTTAATACCGTCCCCTATATTTATTAAGTTTTCATGTTTTCAAAATGCGCTAACTAACCATAATTGCTAAACTTCTAATTTCGATCCGCTAAGTTTTACCAAACTTACTATTTTTAGTAACTTTATCGCTTTTCCTAAAATATGTTAATGACGTCTTCAAATGATGCTAATATATATATATGTGTTACTATATGTTTCACTAGAGTTTAGAAAATCAAAAAATATCCGAAAGTGTCTGAATTCCCATTTTACTATTCACATCAGCACACTATTCATTGAGTTTTGCCGAAAAATGTTTCAAGTTTCATTTGGCTATAACTTGGCCGTTTTAAGTCCGATTTTAAAGTGCGTTATGTGAAAAACTATCTATTCGAAACAAGCTCTTCAAAAACTACTTTTACGCCTAATTAAGACATTTTTAGGTCGCTCAAAACCTCAAAACTAATTTGGATCAGCAACATGTCTTTTCATAAATACTCCCAAAAATCTATCCAAACGCCACAATAGTGCTTATTCTAGCCTAATCCCGATCACTACTAAACCAACTAACAAAACCACACTTAATCTAACTTAATCCCTTATTTCTATTGTTGCAACACACTTTTCAACTCATTTCACCATAACTTATAAAACAACAAACATAATACTTTTATTTTTATAAAAGTTATCAAGATACTTTATCATTTCTTTTTAGAAAAGTAACACAAACACATAGATTCTTAAACTTGAACAATATTTATAAGAATAAAAGAGATGGGTCAAGGATGCTTACAAGAATGAAGACACAAGTAGAGAATCACAAGATCTATACCCAAGATGACTAGATCTATAAAACCCACTTATAAAATTAGAAACCCTAATTTTATAATCTTGAGTAAACCCTTGAAATCAAAACAACCAATACTTGGATCTACCTTAAAAACCCTTAGAAATGAACTTAGAACCCTTAGATCTTGAAGAAAATCAAAAGTTATGGATGTGTTTGTGGTTGTGTTTGATGCCGTGACCAAAGGAGAGAAAGAAGGAGAGACAAAAAAATTTGTGAGGCTATGTGTGAATGAAATGAGCTAAACTTGAGAAAGTGTGGTATTTATAGGCTCAATTTAGGATTTTAAGGGTTCAAAGGTTCACACATGTGACCAACACACACCAAAGGGTTATGTCAAGGTTGTTTCGGGCCGAACTTACCCTAAAGGAACCCAAACATGGGTTCAAATTTTTGATCATGGGCACACATAGAAGTTAAAGAAATGGCTCCTTGGTTGGTCAAATGAAGTCAACATGTGTAAGGAGTCACAAGTTTGAGGTTGCATGGGATGCCTACATAAGAGAGTGGCACTCTCATGTGTCACTTTCTATACTTGCATGCAGACATGGGTGAGGCTTCCAAAATAAGATGCCATTTATTTAATTTAGGATGCATGGTGACATTGTGGTGGTTTTAGGCGTCCAATATGACAACCAAATGGAGATGAACGAAATTTTTAGCATTACAATGCTTGACGGATGGTAACTCGAGTTTACACGAAAAGATTGCGGGTTTCCGGGGTTTCGTTTAGTCAAAAACGCGAAAAACGCAATTTAAAGGATAAAACCCTAAAATTAATTCTCCGTTGGGGCTGCAACATAGGCCTTGGCAGTTTCCTGCCTCCTGTTTTGTTGCTGGTGATAGTTGTTGTTTCGGTTGCGGTTGTTGTTGTTGTTGTGGTTGTTGTTTATTTGGTGGTCTTCCCACTTCCTTTTATTGCTTTCACCAATTTTGGTAGCCCTACCCAGGACTGCTTGCTCAACCAGTTCACGGGCCATGTTGATGGCATCATGTAGAGTTGCAGGCTTTGAAGAAGTGATGTTTCCTTTGATTCTTTCAGTAAACCCACGATTGTACCTTTCAATCTTCTTCTTTTCAGTGGCCACCAATTCAGGACACATCAAGGCCAACTCATGGAAACGATTGTTGTATGCCTCAATGTCGTCTCCTTTCAGAGTCAAAGTCTGGAGCTCTTGCTCCATCCTTTGGATTTCAGTTGCTGGGCAGTATTTCGTAGTCATCATCGTCTTGAATTCAGTCCATGGGAAAATGTTATACATGACGAGCCATAGAGTGTGCACATTCCCATTCCACCATGTTAACGCACGACCCTCGAAAGTACTAGCAGCAAACATAACCTTATCTTCTTTAGCACACTTGCAAGTTTCAAACACTTGCTCAACCTTTTCTATCCAACGCCTTAACCCAACAACACCCTCTGTTCCATTAAAAGTGTGAGGTTTTCCATTCATAAAAGTCTTGTGCGAACAACCGTGCACATTCATAGTTCCTCCAGCATTCCCAGGGTTTTCTCCTGAACTTCCAGTACTATCTAGATTAGCCTTAGACTTTTCATATTCTTCAATAGCTTTAGCCATACGCTTTTCCACCAACCTCTTAATAGATTTCTTTTTTAATCTTCTGGGCGGCATGATTCTGTCAATAATACAAGTACAAAATCCGGTAAGAATTTGTAAGAGTACATTGAGTCGAGGTATATGATACTAACCGAGAAAATAAGAATTCTATAATAATTATGAATTAATCGGAATGGTCAATATTTATATAATAGACCGATACGAATGAATAGTAATACGCTAAAAGATAGACATAAGAGATCGAATTTAAACCAAGTATTATATATAAACTATATAATACAATAATGATAATCAGAAGAGTAAGTAAGGATCAGGGAATACAATAATGATAATCAGAAGAGTAAGTAAGGATCAGGGAATACGCGCGCGGATATCCCATATGTTTTAAAAGTCATAAACATTTCCACATATGTTTTTAATTAAACAAAAGCTTCATACTACCAAAAGGTGATTTAAGTTTTTATAGATAAAAGTTGCATTGAATTTAAATAAACACAAAATCCATCTTCATTGATATTCGTCATGGCTCCCATCCAAGCTTATACCTTAGGACCTGAAATTAAACATGCTAAAAGTCAACACAAAGGTTGAGTGAATTCATAGGTTTGTCTGTAAAAGTGTGGATCACAAGATTTAAGTAATGGTAGACTATGAAACAAATTCAGTAGTCCAAAAACATGTATTATTGCAATAAGCTCATGACCCCGAAGCCTTAACTGTCTGTCTGCCCAAATGGGGGTTAGGGTGTCTGCCAAAAAAAAAAAAAAAAAAAAAAAAAAAAAAAAAAAACACCTACAGTTCTACTAAATGTTAGCACCATGGTCAACTTGTGACCAGAAATTCAAGGTGGGGATTGTTAGTCCCGATAGATCTATCCACAACACTAGCGCTCACAATAGTGGTAATTGACGGTTCATGATATGGTAGGGACTTAGATGGCACTGTGGTAACTTATGCAATAATATGCAGGTAATAATCTGGATAGCATACAGTTTAAAACAAAACACTTGTGTCCGTAGTAAAACAAGCATGTAATTCCACCCCGTAGAGTTTATAAAACAAGGAGATAGAAATGGGGGCTATGAACTCACCTTAGGAGTGAAGTGATGAAATAATCAGGTAAATGGCAGAAAACGTATCACGGAAATATCCGAAAGCAACCTAAGTAAATATGGGTCGTATCAGTACTCAAGTACGTCGTCTAATAACTACCATGTACAATCCTATATAGTTATCATCATACTATCGTTCGGGCTATCATAATTAAGAGGTCATGACATGACGTACGAGGAGCTAGGATACTTTAAATCGTAAATCCAACAGTTCGTCAATACGACATCCGAAGAGGCCTCATTATGAAATTCCCTAGTAATATAGCACTTGATAACTAATACCACATATAGGTCTATATAGCTCAATCACCATCTAATTGTTTTGGAAAATTTGGGTTGATTAAGTAAAAACGTTTATAATTATCGTTTTAGTAAATATAACATAACTTTTGTGTTTTAAGCCCTAATTTGACGTTTCTTATGCCCACGCTTTCGTACAAAGACGAGTGATCAAAATATTAGATATTAAAATTTTCAACTTTCTGTTGTGAATAGTAATTTTACTGTTCACAACAGCTATAAACCCGTTTTTACGTTTTAATTAGCGTAAAACTCGTAAATGTCGTATTTTATTCGTTATAGTTCTGTTTTTAGCGATTCTTTCAAGTACGATCTCATATTTAAAAGTTTTATCATATATTTGATGTTTGAAAAATATAACTTTCTGTAATGAATAGAAATTTTTATAAAAATAGTTTTATAAACCCGGTATTAACGTAAATCGTATTTTTATCGTATCTTTTTCGTTATAAATCTCGGTTTTTCAAGTTTCTTATCATTTTGGAATCGTCATGAGGCGTATTATTTTTATATAATGTCTAACCTACTGTATGAGGTCGAATTAAAACAGCCCTTATATGGCATTTGTATACTTTTAATCATAACTTTCTTAAGTAAACCTTTAAAACCCTAATTTATACCTAAACATGTTCATACTTAAACCATATGTTAACATATTTATTAATCCATTTTCCATGATATATATAACAATATGACATAAGAAAAGTGTGTAAATTCATAAACATAAGTGATAATTCGTTTTACATATTAAAAATCCTAAGTGGTGATATAGCCATAAAGAACATGTAACACATAAAATCATGATAAATAAAAGTATGAAGGTATTAAGAAGACATTAGGAAGGATGTATGTGATGAGAAATAAGTGCTAAACCCGTGTTTAGACTCAAAACCAAAGCTTGTACAATGAAAACCCTAGTTTCACTTTTCTTGATTAATACTTGAAAAAGGTTAGCCAATGCTTGGGATCTGTAGGAACCGATTAAACACTTCACTTCATGAAACACGAATCGAAGAAAACTAGAGAGAGAGAGAGACGAAATAGAGAGAGAGAGAAGAGAGAGTTGAGAGAGAGAAAATAAGATGGAAAAGAAAATAGATTAGAAAAACTAGATATTTTCTAATAAGAAAATATCTATATATAGTTAGATATTTATAGAAAATATCTAAATATATATATATACTCCAAAGATATTTGTTAGTTGCAACTTTGACTAGAAAAATCAAAGGGGAGGGGGCCATGTGACGGTGGGTTTAGGACAAGAAAGAAGGGAAACTAGCCTTTATAGGCTTATGTTCCTTCTGTCCTCATTCTTGTTCTCCTAATAGGGAATCATCCATGATTTCAAGGATATGTTCCTAGCTTATTTTCCTTTCTTATATGTTTACTTTGCATATTTTATAAAAGAAGTATAAAGTAAACTTTTATTAAAAGTTAAAGTGTAGTTTTATATAAAAGTATACTTGTAATGTCGTGGTAAATTTGTACATGTCTAACATGTATATAAGAAACATGTAATTATGCTTATATGCAGTAAAGTTTTATAAAACTTCATCATTTATACAAATAACGTTAGTATTTTGTTTGAAGCGTAACGTAATTTCTAGGGTTCCGGGAAAACCAAAATTGTCTTTATCGCGAACGTAAACACACCTTTCACGTATCCGATAAAATACTATGTGTAATGTTATAATTATCTATCCTCAAATAATTACTTAACCCTTGTTTGACGTAAACAATAAATTTGCTATTGATGCCCGTTTATTAACTGATTATTTCTTGCTTACGCGATTTAACTTAACGATTTCCATTAAAAACAAACGTGTACAATACAAAAAAAATAAATAGCGACTTTATCAACGTCGTACATTATCCTAAAACACGGGGTGTTATATGAGTGATATTTCCGTCGTACGAGATTTTATTGACGTGTTTCTGGAAGACTTGTCGATGACCACCACGACGACAAGTGGAGTTTCCGCATAGATTTGGTCTTATGGAGACGTCAAGTCAATGTGCGAATAGTACTGCCATATTGTCAGCACCCTTGGAAATGCAAGAATTGTCTCGAGCAACTTGAGAGTTGCAAGACAAAGGTTTTCATACACTGGCATTTTCCGTAAGGCGGCACCAGTGCGTTTGTTAAGAATAGGAGCATGGAGTTTAAATTTGAAGTTAGTGTTGGAATACTGAGAAGTAAAAATGTATTCTAAGTTACTAGTGTGATCCAGTGAAGAATTAGGAAAACCTACGACACCAGTCCGAATATGATTATTCTTAGATTACAGGGATTCTTACCTGACTATCAACGCAAACTTTTTCTAGGGAGATTTGTTAAATCTCCCATACTTCCCTAACTGAGAGGAATCAAAAGTATGAATGGGGCGCAGAACGAGAAGATGCTTCTAGACTTTGCAGAACATATTTATGGGGCGCTTCGATTAATCGAATGTAGTGGTTGATGCGTTAAGTAGAAAGGAACGAGTGAAACCTAGACGTGTTCAAGCGATGGCTATGACCATTCAGTATGGAGTAAGAGGAATGATATTAGTAGCCCAAAGTGAGGCGTTCAAGCAAAAGAACGTACTCGCAGAAAGGCATCATGGGTTAGATTGACATATGGAACAGACAAGGAGGAACGAGAGTTTGTACATTTATGAGATCGTAGATGAGTTTCTGTTAGTAGGCAAATGATGAGAAAAGGTAGATAATGAATGAGGCTCATACATCAAGGTACTTGGTACATCCGGGAGCGGATAAGACGTACTATAACCTTGGAGACATGTATTGGTAGCCACGTGTAAAAAAAAGATATAGTTACCTATGTTAGCAATTGTTGGATCTGTTTAAGAGGTGAAAGTTGCGATGTCAAAGACTTTTGGCTTGCTGCAACAGCCTGAGATACTTGAGTGAAAATGAGATAGAATCACCATGGATTTTATCAGTAAATTTCCAAGGTCAAAGTAGTGAGTATGATGTGATTTGGGTGATGGTCGATAGACTGACCAAGTAGCTCATTTTCTAGCTATACAAGAGATTTCAAGATGTGAAGTTGGCAAGGATTTATATTGATGAGATAATAGCAAGGAATGGAATTCTGGTGACGATCAACTCAGATTTAGATGGATGATTTACCTTGTGGTTTTGGCAAACGCTGCAGAAAGTGTTAGTGACGCGATTAGATTTGAGTACTGCTTAGATCCTCAAGCGTATGGACAAAAGTGAAAATATGGTTTTCGGACTTTAGATAGGATTAATGAGGGAATGTGTTTATCAAAGATTTTGAGGTAGTTATGATTCTGACATTTTGTGTGCTCCGTTCGAGCCTTTGTATGGACGCAATGTAGATCGCCTGTTATATGGGTAGAGATTGGAGGAAGTAGTTTGATTGGACCCGAACTGGTACAGGAAACAACTGATAAGGAAGTGTTGATAAAGGAGAAGCTCAAAGCGGCAAGGGATCATCAAAAGAGCTATGCTGATAATAGGCGTAAACCGTTGGAGTTTGAGGCGTAGAGATATTCGTGTGTTAATTAATGGTTTGCCTTGGAAAGGCGTGATTTTCTGTTTTGAAAATGGTAAGTTAGCACCGAGGTAATGTACAGGGCCATTTGAGATTCTTGAAAGAATAGGTCCTGTAGCTTATCGGTTGAGATTGCCTGAGGAATTGAGTGGGGTACATGAGACGTTTCATGTGTCAAACCTAAAGAAGTGTTTGGCGGATGCTAGTTTGCATGTGCCATTAGACGAGATTAAGGTGGACGAAAAACTCAACGTTTTGTTGAGGAACCTGTAGAGATTATGGACCGTGAAGTTAAGAGGTTAAAATGTAGCAGAATGGTGGTAGTTAGGGTCCATTTGGGCTTGAAGCGAGGTCTTTAGGACTTCAGGTAAACGGAGTATCCACACTTGTTCGTTGAGTAAGGGATCATTGAGAGTTTTGGTTGAAGTGATATTCCATTTCAGCCTCGTTGGGACATAACGACCCGGAGACACCCTATACTGCTTCCGGTTTTATTGATCTCGCGTGATTTCGTCCCTTGGTGCATTTATATCATTTATAGATAGGTTTCGAGGGGTGAGTTTGCGCGAGTCAAAGACAGTTCTTATTTGATGAGTTGCGAGACCGGGTTGTAAATGACGTTGTTACGCAACTTAAGGTTTTTAACGAGTCTCCTTGATGACAGGCGAGGTTCAGGTAGTTGGATGTTTCTTTTCGTTTGGAGCGGTTATGCTGCTATACGTACCCTTTTGTGGGCAGGCAAAGTGGTTAGCAGTAAGATATCTTGTGAAAGTTAGTTGGAATTCAAAGTGTAACTTTAAGTTAACATGGGTATGGGAGGACTACTTGAAAGATAAGTATCCTCGATTTATTGTTTGGTAATGATAGAGTTGAACCTTTTGGTTAAATCTCGGGATGAGATTTCCTAAAGGAGGGGATACTGTGACAACCATGACTTGAGCAGGTTAGTCAGACTATTAGTGTTGACTTATGTATCTGTTGCAATGAATGGGTTATGTGATTATATATGTTTATATACGTTTATGTGGATTATGTGAGAAATTGGTAGTCAATCTATTGAGTGTGATCATCTCAATGAGATTGGAATGGTGGTGAGATTGGTTGAATTCATTTTGTTCACTTTTGGTGACAAGGAAATGATTTTGTGATTTAAGCGTTTTAGTGATTTATCGTGTAAGTATTATTACGTATACGTATTTATGTGTTAGTAATGTTAGGTATGAATAGGTGTTAGTAGTTAGAATAAGAATGAAATGTGAATTTCTATTTTTGGAAAGTTAGGTTAAAATAAAAATAAAAAGTTATTTATTTTAAAAGTCTAGTAAATTGCGTTTACGCAAAAAGGTATACTCAAATAAGCTTAGATTTTATAAAAACTTAAGATAATGCAAATAATTAAGTAATTAATAAATAAATATAAATATATATATATATATAAAGGGGAAATCGGCCAAAAAAGAAAGGAAGAAAAAAAAAGGAAAACAAATCTTACTCGAATTAAAGTTGGTAAAAGATATTTATCCTAAATCTTTTTGTAAACCTTATAAATATCAAATCTACTACTAAGCTATGAATCTAAATCATAAAAACAGATACTATAAGCTAAAAGTTTAAAATTAGAAGCTAAGAACTACTTACTACTGTTTTTGGTTTTTAGAATTTATGTGAACTTGAACAGCTAGTTTACCCTAGAGAATAAGCTTAGAATTTGAAAATCAAGCTTTAATCTATCTTGACTAACATGTAAGCTACAATCCTACTGAATTTTTAGCTTATAAATCCTACTTAAGCTATTTAAATTGTGATCAAATGGGACTGCAATAAGGAATTGCAGTAAATCCTTATCTGATGCACTTGGTAAATGGGTAAAACCAATTTGCAGGTGACCTTAAGGGTCAAACCTGTTTTGGACACCCCCACTTAGTGTAAATGAACACTTATCAATAAAAATCCAAGCTCAAAGAATCTTGGATCAAATTTTTCTAACTAGCTTAAAAGAGAAAATCTCCCCTAGTGCAGAATGGAACAAAATGCACCTTAAAATGATTATAAGTACAAACTAATTCATCAAAACTTTTCAAAACTTAATCAAATATGAAATCAAAGCTAACCAAAAAAAAAATTATTTTTTTACAAATTCACCACTTTCATGACTTTTTAAGTCAAACAATCAAATCCCAAACACTCCATTTAAAACTTCACAGATTTTTTCATTTAAACTAATACAAATAAGAAAACAAATGCTCAAAAGCAACTCATTACCAGATTTTGCGACAGCTAATAACAACCATATAAGCAAATGAATAAGCAAAAAGCCTGAACAAAATTTAGATCTAATGATTATGCTAACTATTTTTTTTTTTATATAGATTTATGAAACTAATTGAAACAAAATGAAATCTAAACTACAAAAGCTAAAAACAGATAGCTAAATATATCAAATAACACTATGAAATAGATAAACGCTCCAATAAGCAAATCAATTTAAACAAAATAAGCAATACTAAACTAGGAAATTAAGACAGAAATATTAATGAAGACTTACTAAGGCCTTAGCTAAACAAAGGCATTAAATGCTCAAATAGCTTGTCTACAGCTCCAACTTATCCTTTTAGATAAGCTAGTAAAGTCCTTGAAGCTCTTCCTGTTTTAGCTTCCCTTCCATACGCTCAAAAGTCCATAAGTCAAAATAATAACTGATTTTAAGAAGATTTTATATAGATTAGATGATTAATTCAACTCAAATCTAAGCTTAGAGACTTAGATGAGCTTGTTGTGAGCTTATGAAACAGTAGTATAACATTTGAAGATTATTAAGAGCTCATGAGAAATAACAGCTTATAAAACTTTTAAACTTTTGCTTTAATTAATACTCAAAAACAGATTACAATACTTAGGAAATCAGATTACAAGAGCTTAAAAAGGAAAAATTACATTTTAACTAAAAATTACATAAGCTAATTAACTAAGAAAAGTTCTATATATCTCCCTTGTGTGTGAGTGGGGGAGTCCTTTTATTGCCACCAGGAAAGCTTCTAGGCTCCAAATCAGTACACGCTCCCCAATCCCTGCCCTTTATTCACACTAAATCCAGTGGATGCATATCCTAGAAGCCGTTGGATCACTTCTTTGCTCACACGGATTGCCAATGTGGCAATCCGTGATTGTGACAGGTTGTGCTTCTTTTGTGAGTATCATAAGTGTAAAAATCCCATCCTTGTGTGTTACTTAGCATCCAACGTGGCATTCCCCTTTGTGGGCTTCAACTATAAAAAAAAAAAAAATAAACAAAGAGCATTTGAGACGTTTTTACCCTGCAAAGTGTACATTCACCCTTGAATACCCAATCATGTGGCAATTTGTATTGCCCTATGATATTAACCCTTATTAAACCTTGGAGACATGAACCATAACAACGAGAATTCCGCGTAAAATCCATTATCATAAAAGGAATGTTTGACTTTTCCTTTTTTTACCCGGGGCAAAAAAAGTTTGACTTTGGGCTTTTTATAAAAGGAATGGGCCATGGGATGGAATTGGGCCCGGGTTTGGTTTTGGGCTTTGGTTATATAAGGGTTTTAACGTGCTAAGGTTTATGGAAAGTTTTAGCCCGTTTTAGGTTTAGGGTTAAATTTGTCAATACATGGAAAACTTGAGGATTGATTTGTATTTTGTAATTTTTGTCCATTTTGTGGTTTGACTTAGTTGACCAAAGGTTTACTGAAGTTGAAACTTGATAACATTCGTCCACGTTTTTGCATGCTTCTTCGTTCCGTGTCATGTTTGCCGTTTCTAACCATTTCTAAGATTTTGCAATATCCACACCTACACAATCACAAAGACAAAACAAGCAATATTCAAGCATTTTAAGCACAAATTTATCTTTTTAGGGCCTATTTTGATATAAAATGGATATGTGTTTTCACACATATCAATTTACCTTGTGGTTTTGGCAGACGTTACAGAAAGTGTTTGAGACGCGGTTGGATTTGAGTACTGCTTAACATCCTCAAGCGGATGGATAAAGTGAACATATAAGTCAGACTTTAGAAGATATAATGAGGGCATGTGTTATCAAATTAGTAGTAGTTATCATTTGAGCATTCGGTGTGCTCCGTTTGAAGATTTGTATGGAAGGAAATGTAGGTCGCCTGTTTTATGGGCTGAGATTGGAGAAAGTAGTTTGATTGGACCGGAATTGGTTCAAGAAACGACTGATAAAGTGGTGTTGATAAAAGAGAAGCTCAAAGCCGCGAGAGACCGTCAAAAGAGCTATGCCGATAATAGACGCAAACCGTTAGAGTTTGAGGTAGGAGATCGGGTTATGTTAAAAGTGTCGCCTTGTAAGGGTGTGGTTGGTTTTGGGAAGAAAGGAAAGTTAGCACCGAGGTATGTAGAACCTTTTGAGATCCTTGAAAGGATTGGCTCTATAGCTTATAGGTTGAGGTTGCTCGAGGAGTTGAGTAGTGTACATGACACATTCCATGTGTTGAAAAAAAATGTGTTTGGCGGATGCTAGTCTGCATGTGCCATTGGATGAGATCAAGGTTGACAAAACTCTTCATTTTGTTGAGGAACTTGTTGAGAATAGTGACCGTGAAATTAAGAGGTTAAAATGTAGTAGAATGGTGGTAGTTAAGGTCCATTTGGTCTCGAAGCGAGGTCTCTAGGACTTCAGATAGACTAAGTATCCACACCTGTTCGTTGAGCAAGGGATCATTGGGAGTTTTAGTTAAAGTTAGGTACGTAAGGTTCTGAGACCTTAGTATTCCCTTAGATGTTTTTGTGTAGTTTTGGTTAAAGTTATTTTATGAATAAACTCGAAGTCGAGCCGATTCTTCAAAAACGTTGGGCTTTGTAACAACTTATAACTTGGTTTCAAGACAGTTCTTGTTTGATGAGTTGCGAGATCGGGTTGTAAATGACGTTGTTACACAACTTAAGGTTTTTGACGAGTCTCCTCGATGACGGCGGGTTCAGTAGTTGGATTTTAGATTTTGTTGGAGCGGTTTATGCTGTATGCCACCCTTTGTGGGCGTCAAAGTTGTTAGCAGTAAAAATATCTATGTGAAAGTTAACTGAATCAAAGTGAAACTTTTGAGATTAACATGTAAGGGTAGTGACTACTTGAATGATAAGTATCCGCAATTAATTGTTGGTAATGATAGAGTTGAACTTTTTGGTGTAAATCTCGTGACGAGATTTCCTAAAGGTGGTGAGATATTGTGACAACCATAAATTGAAGCAGTTCGATCAACTATTAGTGTTGACTATTTATCTTTTTCAATGTATTGGTTTTAGTGTTTATTTGTGTTAATATGTGTTTGATGTGTTTTATTGGATTTATGTGGGAAACTGATGTTCAATTCAATTGAGTGTATCATCTCAAGAATTGGAATGGTGTGAGATAGTTAAATTCATATTCATTCACTTTTGGTGACACGGAAATGATTTTTGTGGTTTCACGTTTTACGTGATTTTATTCGTGTAAATATTTTTACTTATACATATTTATGATGTTAGTAAAAAAGGGATTTGAACAGGCTTGTGGTAATAATAAAAATGAAATTAATATTATCTATTTTTAGAAGTTAGGTTTCTTATAAAAATGAAAAGTTATTTATTTTTAAAGGTTTAGTAAAGTGCGTTTATGCAAAAAGGTATGCGCAAATAAGCTTAGGTTTTTGTAGAAAATTAAGGTAATACAAATAATTAGTTAATTAATAATAAATAAATAAAATAAAATATATATATAAGGAGGGCCAATCGGCCAGTTTTGGGAAAAGAAAAGGGAAAAGAAAGAAAAAAGAGTTTTAATTGGAAACAAATACTAATTAGGAATTATCTAGGATTTATATTGAGGCCTATAAATACAAAGTAAAATCCCTAACCCTCCCCCCTTGTAGAACCGGTCGACTAAAGAGAGAAAAGAGGAAAAAAAATTAGGGTTTTTGCTTTTTGTGAAGAAAACAAGTTCTAAGGTAAGTATTAATTAATCCTTGTTAATTATTAATCATTAATACATGTAATAATTATTATGATGGAATTAGGGTTTTATAAAATCTGTAAATTAATGATGTTTAATCATATTCATATTAGGGTTAATTAGGAACTTATGGGTATATTCTTAGAGTTTAGATCGCAGTTAGAACTTTAATTCAATAGCAGAATTTAGGCTGTGTTTGTCCTGTTATCTCATGATGGTAATAGCTTTTGTCAAGTTTCCGGTGTCTATAATGTATCTCAAAGAGTCTAGTTTCCAGAACATCCCGCCTCGAAGGTTTTAAGTGGGAAGTCATCAAATGTTGGTTACAAGAAAATTGTCAAAGCAGTAAATTCAGATCAGATTTAGGTCAGATACAGTGTAAAACCCCCACTTAAAATATGAATTAGGAAATGAGCCAACCCAACAGAAGTTTAGATCTATGGGTTTGTTAAAAATCACCCTAAAGTAAGAGCTTCTGATTTAGTCTTAATTATGGTTTTTAGGTCCAAACTTTTTAGTGCTGCGATCAATCCGAAACTGATAGTTTAAAAGTTTTGATTTTATTGGGGCAACTTAAGGATGGAAAATAAATAGTGGGAAAAATCAGGGAGTTATTAGACTCATGGAATTGAACCTGTGATATTTGGTAAAGAATTTATAAAGCCCAGTAAAGGTATGTTTAGAAAAGGGTAAGTGATGTTAAAATTTCTGCACCTTCGGGTTACATTGTAAGAACTTTAGAAAAGTGTGTAAAACATGTTGGTTTTGGATGGGGCCAGGGTGTCGTGGTGACCCAAGAGGGTAAATAAACCCTTATATATCCCATCGAATTATTGTTAGAACATGGCATCAGCAATTGGCTGGTCGCATGTAACACGTTATATGGTTTTGATGTATAGCAATTAGTGTATAGTGTTTAGTAGGAAGTCTCAAAGCCATCAGTCTGGTGAGTTTCATAGCCCCTTTTTCTTATGTTTTCATGGGGTGAAAATGATGCTATGAGTATTAAATGTTTTAATTAATGTGTTAATGTGTTTTAAATGAGGCATGGGCTATACGAGACTATTTTTTGTTATGTGCTACTTGCTATTGTGATATGGATCATAGGACACGTTCCGTTCCCTTGTTTGTTATGCCTGAGCGTGACCGTCTCAAGACATTGATGGATTGTTAGTAGTGAGCGTGATTGTCTCATTGTTGTAGATTGTTGATAGTGAGCATGGTCGTCTCCTTGTTGTGGATCATGGGACACGTTATGTTCTCTTGTTTGTGATGTTGAGCATGACCGTCTCAACATGGTTTGGTGTGTTTGCATGTTAGCTTGTATGATAGTTCGTTTAATGTCCTGCTACGGTATGTTTTATTTATCATAGTAATTAGTTTTAAAGGATTGTTATGTGTGTCTTAAACCTATGGCTCTCACCAAATTTATGTTGACGTTTTAAGCATCTTTTTCAGGTCAGTATCATGAGGATGTTAAGACTAAAAGAAGTGGCTAGAGAGAGACCTTAGGTTGCATTGTGGAGTTTTTCCCTTAATTTATGTTTTGCATTGTTTGGATGATTAAATGTTTGGGTTGTTGAATTGCTTAGGTGTTGAATGTCTTTATATTGGGGAGAACCTCCTTTTCTTCAATATAAGACGCCTTTGAATTAATCGATTTGTTTTGGGTATTTTTATGACACTTTGTGTCTATGTTTTGTTTATTTCATGCATATTAGTTTCTCTATATAGACACCATTATGTTGTGATGATATTCATTCTCGTTACGCCTCGTGTTTCCACCTTAGCGGGGTGTGACAGATTGGTATCAGAGCCTTTGGTTAAAGAGAAGTAGGTGGTTGAGCCTAGACTATAACCTAGGGGTCCTTCGTGTAGATGCATTTAGGGCTTAAGTGTTTAATGCTATAACTGCTATGCTTTCCCTCTATTTTTGCATAGCTTATATATCTCGTATTTTGCTAAGTTATCATTTTAGTTATTTTTCCTTCTATTATCTTATATGATATGTATTACTTTCTTTGTATTTTAGCTATGTTTTTCCCCCACCCGTAAGAAGTCTCATTAGGGAACCGTTTTCCCAACTGGACTTAAGCGTTATAATGAGCTTCTTGTGGAACTGGAGGAGATAGGATAGTTGATCATTTTTCAGATGCGTATAATAGGGCTGGACCCGCAGAGTTGGGTGATTCTTGCGGAGGCAAAGTCAAACCTAAGCGAGGCCCAGCATAAGTTTATCCCGTCCTTTACCTCGTCATGTTGTTATTGATTATTTCTTTTAGATATTTTGTATTTTGGAAGTCGTTGCAAGACTTTTGTTCCTTTATGTCATTTCGACTCTATTTTGATATAGGTAAGTAGTTGTTTGATGGAGCATCCTTTATGTGTTAAGTTGGAGTGGTTTAAGATGTGCAATGTGGTATATGTGCTTATATATGAATTATCATTGAGATGTGTAGTCTTGGAAGTAAGTACACGTGTGAAAGGATGCACTTATAATTATGGGTGGCCAACATAATTATAAAGGCATCACACATGTGGACTTGTGACCATGATTACATTGATCAGTGTTTGTTTGTAAGCTGGTAGTGTAATATGTTGTGATACGTGTGATCATGATAAGGATGGTGGTATGGGTAGAGAATTATTCTCTTACCCTAATTGGAGGATATGTTAAGTTGAGTTGCATAGATAGTAAGTTTCCCTTCTATCTAGCATTTGCGAATACCTAGTATTGCTTTTATAGAGGTTGCTCGTTTGCTCGGTTGTTTGTTCGGATTTCCTAAGTCTAAGCTTAGCATCCCTTCATCATACTTTGTTAGTAACGATACCTGATTTTTCCAATTCGACGTCTTGATGTATAATGGTTGTTCGGAATCTGCTCTTTCGGATATAGGCGTGTTTTGTTAGTTATTTCATTACATTGATTACTCGTATGAGTATCAAATGTTTCTTTTAAGCACTAATTGTTTCTAACATATTAGTGTGAATCATTACTCTCTTGGTTGTATATCCCTTGGTTTTCGTAACCCGTTGGTGATGTGTTAGTATTGATGCTTTTAAGTTTGCTCTGTTGATTGTTATTTTGGATAAGACCTTACGTTTTCTTTTGGGTGCGTATCATCTTGCATGAGTTTTTCTTGTACGATTTCGTTTGATTTTATTTTGAGTATATGGTTCATGGTATTTTCTTTCATTTTCAAACAATAGAATTGTGTTAGAATCTGTACGGTGTTTTACGATCCCTTTTGGTATTATGGTGTCCTTTGTTTGAGTAACATATTTTATAATTGATGTCTAATTATCAAAAAACCATTTGGAAGTATTGTGTTGGTGTTTGGAGAAGATAGTGTATAAAATAATCTTTGCGAATAGATTTTATTTTGTTATAAAAAGCCAGTTTTAAGTGATTCATAGTGGTAAGGTACGATACACCATTAGATAACCATCTCTAGATTTTTTTATGACAACCAGAATGAATTTTATAAAGATTACATTTAAGACAATTTCATTATTATTTAAAATGATTTTATACTTAAAGTGACTTTCTTAATTTAAATCGATTTTTATAAAAACATTATTTAATTTGGTCTTTCGAGTAAGGTTGATAATTGGTATAAGAATTTTTGTCTTTCGTATTGATATTTTTTTTATGTGTTCATTTGTCATGGTACGTTTGTTGATTTCTTTCGTTGCGTTTTCACTCGGTGCATATACGTATCCTTTCTTTAAGGATTCTTGTATCATTTGATCCATGTCTATTTGCATATGGGGAATCTCCTATGTACATGCTAGCCTTTGACTTGATATTCGTTTGTTATCCTATTCGATTGTTCGTAACCTTTGGAGTTCGTTGATACCGTTGAGTCGTGGAAGCTTTGATGTCATTGTGGGAATGGACTGGTTGTCCAAAAGGAAGTTTGTGATAGTATGTCATGAGAAGGTGGTTAGGATACCGTTGGAAGGTAATGAGATACTTCAGGTTCATGGTGAACGTACTCAAGGAGTCGTGAAAACCTTAAATGAACACAAAGGTAGATGAACCAAAATTGAGTGATATTTCCGTCGTACGAGATTTATTGATGTGTTTCCGAAAGATTTGTCGATGACCACCACGACGACAAGTGGAGTTCCGCATAGATTTGGTTCATGGAGCGACGTCAGTTGCGAAGTCTCCATATCGTCTAGCACCCTTGGAGATGCAAGAATTGTCTGAACAACTTTGAGAATTACAAGACAAGGGTTTCATACGACCTAGTCATTTTCTGTGGGGATGCACCAGTGTCGTTTGTTAAGAAGAAAAGCATAGAGTTCATTTGAAGTTAGTGTTGAAAGTACTGAGGAAGGAGAAGTTGTATGCTAAGGTTACTAGTGAGAAGCAGTGAAGAATTGGGAAGTACCTACGACACCATCTAAGATATGATTATTCTTAGGATTGGCGGGTTACTTACCTACGTTTCATCGTAAACTTTTCTAAGTTTGTTAAACCCCTTACTCTCCTAACTGAGAGGAATCAGAAGTATGAGTGGGGCGCAAAATGAGAAGAGGCTTTCCAGACCTTAAAGAATGATTTGTGTAACGCTTCGATAAATCAAATGCAGTAGTTGATGCGTTGAGTAGAAAGGGAGAGTGAAACTAAGACGAGTAAGAGCAATGTTCATGACTATCCAGTCAAGTGTTAAGGACAAGATATTGGCTACTCTAAGTCAGACGTCTAAGGTAGAGAACGCGCCAGCAGAAATGCTGTGTGACCTAGACCAACAAATGGAAAAGAGAGCAAATGATGGTTATACTTATGGATTAAATTTTATAGTAAGTATGAGTATGAAATTCTCTACCATCCAGGTAAGACAAATGTGGTGATTGATGTGTTAAGAAGGAAGGAGCGAGTGAAACCTAGACGTGTTCGAGCGATGGCTATGACCATACAGTATGGAGTAAGAGGAATGATGTTGGCAGCCTAAAGTGAGGCGTTCAAGCAAGAGAACGTATGCTCGAAAAGGCTTCATGGGTTAGATTGACATATGGAAAAGAAGAAGGACGAGAGTTTGTACATTATGGATCGTATATGAGTTCTATTAGTAGGGAATGATAAGAACGATAGTAATGGATGAGGCTCATGCATCAAGGTACTTGGTACATCCGGGAGCGGATAAGATGTACTATAACCTTAGAGACATGTATTGGTAGCCACGTGTAGAAAAGGATATAGTTACCTATGTTAGAAATTATTGGATTTGTTTAAAAGGTAAAAGTTGTGATGTGAAAGACTTTTGGCTTGCTGCAACAGCCTGAGATACTGGAGTGAAAATGAGATAGAATCACCATGGATTTTATCAGTAAATTTTCCAAGGTCAAAGTAGTGAGTATGATGTGATTTGGGTGATGGTCGATAGACTGACCAAGTAGCTCATCTTCTAGCTATACAAGAAGATT
Source organism: Tanacetum coccineum (assembly GCA_026074375.1). Classification (NCBI taxonomy): domain Eukaryota; kingdom Viridiplantae; phylum Streptophyta; class Magnoliopsida; order Asterales; family Asteraceae; genus Tanacetum; species Tanacetum coccineum. The sequence goes on along the minus strand of BQNB010039464.1, from coordinate 8,463 downwards.
TCAAGATGTAAAGTTAGCAAGGATTTATATTGATGAGACAATAGCAAGGAATGGAATTCGGGTTACGATTAACTCATATTGAGATAGATGATTTACCTCATGGTTTTGGCAGACGTTACAGAAAGTGTTTGAGACGTGGTTGGATTTGAGTACTACTTAACATCCTCAAGCGGATAGATAAAGTGAACGTATGCGTCAGACTTTAGAAGATATAATGAGGGCATGTGTTATCAAATTGGTAGTAGTTATCATTTGAGCATTCGGTGTGCTCCGTTTGAAGCTTTGTATGGAAGGAAATGTAGGTCGCCTGTTTTATGGGCTGAGATTGGAGAAAGTAGTTTGATTGGACCGGAATTGGTTCAAGAAACGACTGATAAAGTGGTGTTGATAAAAGAGAAGCTCAAAGCCGCGAGAGACCGTCAAAAGAGCTATGCCGATAATAGACGCAAACCGTTAGAGTTTGAGGTAGGAGATCGGGTTATGTTAAAAGTGTCGCCTTGTAAGGGCGTGGTTGGTTTTGGGAAGAAAGGAAAGTTAGCACCGAGGTATGTAGAACCGTTTGAGATCCTTGAAAGGATTGGCTCTATAGCTTATAGGTTGAGGTTGCTCGAGGAGTTGAGTAGTGTACATGACACATTCCATGTGTTGAAAAAAAATATGTTTGGCGGATGCTAGTCTGCATGTGCCATTGGATGAGATCAAGGTTGACAAAACTCTTCGTTTTGTTGAGGAACTTGTTGAGAATAGTGACCGTGAAATTAAGAGGTTAAAATGTAGCAGAATGGTGGTAGTTAAGGTCCATTTGGGCTCGAAGCGAGGTCTTTAGGACTTCAGATAAACTGAGTATCCACACTTGTTCGTTGAGCAAGGGATCATTGGGAGTTTTAGTTAAAGTTGGGAACGTAAGGTTTCTGGTAGACCATAGTATGCCCTTAGATGTGTTTGTGTGGTTTTGGTTAAAGTTATTATATGAATAAACTCGAAGTCGAGCCAATTCTTCAAAAATGTTGGGCTTTGTAACAACTTATAACTTGGTTTCAAGACAGTTCTTGTTTGATGAGTTGCGAGACCGGGTTGTAAATGACGTTGTTACGCAACTTAAGGTTATTGACTAGTCTCCTCGATGACGGGTGAGGTTCAGGTAGTTGGATGTTTATTTTTGTTTAGAGCTGTTATGCTGCTATGCCTACCCTTTTGTGGGCGGCAAAGTTGTTAGCAATAAGATATCTTGTTAAAGTTAGTTGGAATTCAAAGTGTAACTTTGAGTTAACATGGGTATGGGAGGACTACTTGAATGATAAGTATCCTGGATTAATTGTTTGGTAATGATAGAGTTGAACCTTTTGGTTAAATCTCGGGACGAGATTTCCTAAAGGACGGGATACTGTGACAACCATGACTTGAGTAGGTTAGTCAAACTATTAGTGTTGACTTATGTATCTGTTTCAATGTATGGGTTATGTGTTATTTGTGTTAATATGTGTTTATATGCGTTTATGTGGATTATGTGGGAAATTGGTAGTCAATCTATTGAGTGTGGTCATCTCAATGAGATTGAAATGGTGGTGAGATTGGTTAAATTCATTTCATTCACTTTTGGTCACAAGGAAATGATTTTTGTGGTTTAAGTGTTTTAGTGATTTATCGTGTAAGTATTTTTACGTATACGTATTTATGTGTTAGTAAAATTAGGTATGAACAGGCTTTAGTGGTAAGAATAATAAAGAAATGAAATTTCTATTTTTGGATAGTTAGGTTTTATAAAAATGAAAACTTATTTATTTTTAAAGGTTTAGTAAAGTGCGTTTATGCAAAAAGGTATGCGCAAATAAGCTTAGGTTTTTGTAGAAAATTAAGGTAATACAAATTATTAGTTATATAATAATAAATAAATAAATAATAAATAAAAATATATAAGGAGGGCCAATCGGCTAGTTTTGGGAAAAGAAAAGGGAAAAGAAAGAAAAAAGAGTTTTAATTGGAAACAAATACTAATTAGGAATTATCTATGATTTATATTGAGGCCTATAAATACAAAGTAAAATCCCTAACCCTCTCTTCTTGTAGAACTGGTCGACTAAAGAGAGAAAAGAGCAAAAAAAATTACGGTTTTTGCTTTTTGTGAAGAAAACAAGTTCTAAGGTAAGTATTAATTAATCCTTGTCAGTTATTAATCATTAATACATGTAATAATTATTATGATGGAATTAGAGTTTTATAAAATCTATAAATTAATGATGTTTAATCATATTGCAATGATTAGGGTTTAATTAGGATCATATGGGTGTATTCGTTAGGGTTTAGATCGCGTTAGAACTTGAATTAGAATAGGGCAGAATTTAGGGCTGTGTTGTTCTGCTGTTATCTCAATGATGGTAATAGCTTTTGTAAAGTTTCCAGTGTCTATGATGTAGCTCAGAGAGTCTAGTTTCCAGAACATCCAGCCTCGAAGGTTTTTAAGGTCGGGAAGTCATTCAAATGTTGGTTACGAGAAAAGTTGTCAAAGCAGTAAATTCGGGTCAGATTTAGGTCAGATTACGAGGTGTAAAACCCGCACTTAAAATTTGAATTAGGATTATCCAAGCTACAGTGGTTTAGTTCTATGTGTCTTTTAAAAATCCCGCAAAGGAGAGCTTCGGATTTAGAGTCTAAGAGCGGAAATAAATTAGTGGAAAAATCTTGAAGTTAATAGACTCATGGTATTGAACCTGTGATTTTTGGTAAAATTTATAAAGCTCAGTAGGTATGGTTTAGAAAATGGTAAAGTGATGTTAAAATTCTGCACTTTTGGGTAAATTGTAAGACTTTGGAAAAGTGTGTAAACATGTTGGTTTTGGTTGGGCATGGTGTCGTGGTGACCCATGAGGGTAATTAAACACCTTAGACATCCATCATATTATTGTTACATGGGCATAAGCAATTGGCTTGGTCGCATGTAACACGTGTTTGTTTTGATTGTTTAGATTTGTGCTAGTGTTTGTGGAAGCTGCAAAGCATCAGGTGAGTTTCATAGCCCTTTTTTCTTATGTTTTCTTGGGGTGAAAATGATGCTATGAGTATTAAATATTTTAGTTACTGTGATAATGTGTTTTAAATGAGGCATGGGCTATACGAGACTATTGTATGTTATGTGCTACTTGCTATTGTGATATGGATCATGGGACACGTTCCGTTCCCTTGTTTGTTGTGCTTGAGCGTGACCGTCTCAAGACATTGATGGATTGTTAGTAGTGAGCGTGATCGTCTCATTGCTGTGGATTGTTGATAGTGAGCGTGATCGTCTCATTGTTGTGGATCGTGGGACACGTTCCGTTCCCTTGTTTGTGATGTTGAGCGTGACCGTCTCAACATGGTTTGGTGTGTTTGCATGTTAGCTTGTATGATAGTTCGTTTAATGTCCTGCTATGCTATGTTTTATTTATCACAGTAATTGGTTTTAAAGGATTGTTATGTGTGTCTTAAACCTATGACTCTCACCAACTTTATGTTGACGTTTAAGCATCATTTTCAGGTGAGCACCATGGGAATAAGATAGAGAGAAGTGGCTAGAAAGAGACCATAGGATGTTATGGAGTTTATTGCTTTATTGTCTTGAATTTTGCATTGTTTGGATTATGGATAATTGTTGCATGTCTTTATGTTGGCGAGAACTTTCGTTTCATCAATAAAGACGCCTTTTGGATTTGGATATTTGTTTTAGGTATTTTCATGACACTTTGTGTCTATGTTTTGTTTATTTCATGCATATTAGTTTCTCTATATAGACACTATTGTGTTGTGATGATATTCATTCTCGTTATCCCTTGTGTTTTCGCCTTGGCGGGGTGTGACATTATAGGCAGGTCCTAACAAGAGATCTTGAGTAAGATTGTCAATCTTGAGTCGATTTAACACATACTTGGAGAAGTCAATAGGAGTGGCCATGAGATCGTTGAATGTGAGAGGATCCTTTGTAGAAGAGACCATTTGGTTGAACCAAGGCTGTTCAGGTTGTCCAAGTACAACCTGACGCTTGTTCCGTTTCGAATCAGGAGTAGGAGGCCTTGGAGGTTGCTTAAACCATTCTGGGTTAGGAGACTTGGTTGTCTTGGGTTCAGAAGTATCTTGTGATTGATCATCATCATGAACCACATCTTTACCCACATCATCCATTACCAACTTAGCAATAGGTTCTTTAACCAGTTCCTTTGCAGAAGCAGACTTACCAGTTTTTGAGCCTTTTGATGAAGCTTTACATTTAGGGGTTTCCTTGGTGGTGGATGGTTTCTTGGAAGCCTCTGACTCTTTGTTTATTCTCTTCTTTGTCCTTTTACCCTGGTTTGGTCTAGCTGGAGGGTCTTCATTATCATTATCATCATCATCATGCTTTCTTTTATGGTCCTTGACTGTGTCAGCAACTCCCTTATCCATGGCATTTTCATCCTCTATCAAAGCTTCCATGAGAGCATGGTACATTTTATGATTAGCAGGATTTTTGTTAAAAGAATTATTTTCATGCATGGTCTAGTAGAGAGCACTTTTCTGATCATATTCTTTAAGTGTCGCCTTGTCAGTAGACTTAATCGTATACTTCGATATCTTTTGCTTCTCAGCTTGTTCCCTCTTGATCTTTAGAATCTCTAAAGCACTTTTCTCGAATTCTTGTTCGAGACTAACTGTTAGAGTCTGGATCTTTCTTGACTCAGGAGCTGGCTTCATAAAGTGTCTCTGGATTAGGTCTTTAAAGTGTTTATGTAGAGTCTTTTGAAGAGCATCACCAAGTTTGGATCCAAGATATTAGAACTTGGGACTTGAGGTTAGCAAGAGCTTCAATAGAGAGATTAATATTTTTTAGCTCAGACACATCCTTTTCCAATTTTGCAACTCTTAGCTGAACAACGGTGAGTGCATCAGATTTAGGGACAGCAGTGGTGATGGTAGGAGATTCGGTTGAGATTGGTGGTGTAGGGATTGGTGTTGTTGTTTGGTGAGGTATAGGTGGTATGGTGGAGACAGATAGAGGAGGTAGAGTTGTTACAGGTGCTACTGAAGGAGATTCTTGTACTGGTGTGAGTACTGAGGGCTCAGAAATCACAGATACTGATACTTTAAGTACGGATGGAGACTTGATATGTGGAACTTCAGATTGAATCTTGATATCCAATAGTGAGTTGATCTCAACATCTGTAGTATTTTTAACAGTACCAATTAAATAAGTATCAAAAAAAACTTTAAGAAATTGATCACCAAAACCTGAAGATACAGATAAGCTGGAGCTTGTTAGAGGAAGTTCAGCTTTCTTGGAATCATCCTTTGCATCTTCAGTCTTTTCAGAATCTACCTTGGTCGTATCAGTATCTTCTTCATCATCGTTTCCAGATTCTTCAACTTTAACATTTGACATATCTTTATCCTCATCGTCATTTACTTGTTCTTTACCTTGTAAGACCTCATCATTAGTTTATTCATCACCCATCATTTCAAGATCTATACTTTTATCATTATCAGTATCATCTTTCTTCACTTCATCATCATCATCAGAATCTATCCAGTTAACTTCTTCGTCATCACCTTGATTTTCTTTCGAGTATTCACTTCTTGTTTAGATCCTTACTCAAGAATAAATTTTTCTTCAGATGTAACCTTTTCCTCATCGAGAACCCCTGGTTTAGTACCAATTCCTTCACTTGAGATGGAAGAGACGACTGTGGACTCATCGAGAACCCCTGGTATAAAACCAGTTCCTTCACTTGAGCCTCTAGTACCTAGTTGTCTTCTGCTAGGTTTCTTGCTTTCTTTGAGAGCTTGCTTTATGTTAGCGACAAGTTGTTCTTCATGAGTTAAAGATGGAATACCTTTGAGCTTAAGCTTTAAAGTGGCTAGTTTTGACTTTGGAGCACTTGGAGTTTCTTGAATGACTACACTTCCAGTACTTCTACTAGCAGTCTTGTTCTTAGCAGGTTTAGGTACAGATTCAGTCACAATCCTTACATGCATAGCATGGACTTGCTTTGCAGCTTCCTCTTCTGCAGCTTCAGTTAAACTGATAGATTTACCTAATTCTAAAGAGACATCTGGATCAGGAATAATGTTGTCAGCTGTAGAAATTGTGTCTTTCTTCTTTACCACTCTTCTACTAGTAGTTCTCCTTTTCTTTGCAGGTTTAGGTTTAGACTCTTTAGATACATCAACATCTACTACAGGAGTATCTATAGTCTTTTTACCTTGTGACCCTTTGCCTCTACTCTTCTTAGGAGGAATTTAACCAGTGGAGTATTAGAGGAACATTTGATAGGATTTTGATTGTATGATTGTATCATTCAGCATCGTATAAGGAATAGGTAGTCCATATTCCTGATAGTCTTCTCCAATTCTAACAAACTTGAGTCTGCTTACAATGCCATCATCCTTGATTGTATGATAGTGTTGATATTTAAGGTTGAAGGGAGACTTGTGTTGTGAGAGGAAGTGATTTATGATGACTTTAGTGATACGGGGGAATAGCATAGTTTTACGTCTTGATTTTCTCTCCTTCCTGTGGACAATCTGGAAAGCAAAGTCTTCCCAAATCAGCTCAGGATAGTCAACATTTTCTCTTTAGAACATGCCCCACAGTATGTTAATTCTGGATTTTCTTAGTTTGTCATTGCTTGTTGATAATTGCTGCCAGAGTTCTCCATGGCTGATGCATGTGATCCACAAACATGTTGGTGTGCTTGTGTAGTGGACCTTTGTAGCTAAGGTCACTGAGGAAGGTGAGGTTATCATCATCATCTTATACCAGTGTAAATTCTTCACCTTCCACTCTTAGACAAATATCCATAATCTTTCTAAAGACTTCAGCATCGACAATGCACTTCTTGTTGGCCAAGAGGAATTCATAAGATTCTGAGTCTTTGACCTTCTTGATAGTGTACCAGAAATGCTGCATAAATACTTCAGGGACTTCTGCAGTGATAGTGAATGCCTTGAAGCACGTGGAGTGCTTGATCACATCAATGACAACTTGGAACGTTTCTTCCTTCTGTTGCATAGTGGTTTCCAGTCTAACATTGGTAGAGCTTATCTTGACCCTTTCAGTCGATGGAACCCATTTCTCATCACGAGCAACAACTTGTTGAGATTCTTGTGGATTCATGATTATGCTTAAGAATTAACCAATACAGTTCATAAGATATAATTTACTTATTAGCTTGGTTATCCTTGATGATATGATTGATTTTGAAATATGCTATAATTAGGTTTCATGCAAACATGACCGAATTACTACTCTATGAATAAGTCAACTAAGGTCAATAGTCAAAAGTCAACTAATCAAGTCAACTAGACAATTCCAAGAGAACTTAGGACAAACATCCAATCAGAGGGCAAATAATGTACATTCAAGCATAGCAAGTTATGAAATATGACACCATAAGCAAGTATTACACAAATTTTAAAAAACTTGGGCATAGTTTCCTTTTATATTTTGACATATTTTGTTTGGAATGTGACCTGTCATGTTTTGCTTGTAATAAGTCATACATGTTTCGCTCAGAATAAGTGATTACATGTTTTGCTCAAAATAAGTAAGTACATGAATCGTTGAGAATAAGTGATTATATGTTTCGCTCAGAATAAGTAACTAACATGTTTCGCTCAGAATAAGTAACTAACATGTTTCGCTTAGAATAAACAACTAACATGTTTCGCTTCATTCAAGATTAACATATTTCGCATGCATTAGAAAACTTCTTAAGTAAGGTTTTTCCAAGCATAAACCTTGAAGAATTAATTATAATAATCACATATCAATCCTAATCTTCTCAAAATCCGTAAACACAAGAATTAGACAACAAACGAGTATACCAAGATAATTTTCGAGCTAAAACACGGAAGAGCACATGGCAATCTCTATAATTAACATACAGGGAACAAGTATCATGCACTAAGGACTAAAAACAGTTAACCCACTAATGAAACACATCACATAAACTTGAATATAACATATTCAAGATTTTCGAGTCTAGGTAACTATGTTTCCAAGCAAAGAAGAACCTAAGGGACAAAAAACTATTTCTAAAGGCATAAGAGAGTAACGTTGATGCTTACTAACACAAACCTACAACCAAATTCACATCAATACATGTTTCGCATCATTTAACCACACAAAAATCATCATAAGACACGCATATGTTAAAACTATTAAAAACAGTTTCACATTAAGCTTAGACGCACCCTTATGAACAAAACCCCTCAATAAATTAAAAACTCTACTTTTTACTTATGAACCCTAATTTGATTTATACCGATTTACGAGTGCAAAAAGGTGATTTAGTCTAATTCCTTTTACCTAAGTAATTTTAAAGAGATAATGAACGTATGTTCGTGTATCTTTAGCCTTGAAAACGGGTTTTGATTATGATGTATGAAGGAAGCAAAATATGACGAGAGAAGGAGGTGCGTTTGGTTTTGTGAATAATTGTGTGTGGAGCGAATTGTGTA